>CAJQZJ010032473.1:15334738-15351402 GCA_907164525.1 Lophiomys imhausi
CACACACACACACACACACACACACACACACACACACACACACACACAGTGAGAGCAAAATCAAGAGTGGAAGAGAGAGAGGAAGTGGTAGAGAGGGAGAGAAAGAGGTGGCAGGGAAGAAGAGAGGGTGAAGAAAAAAGGGAACAAAATAAAAGAAGAGAGAGGGGAAGACAAGAAAGAAGGGGAGGTAAAAAGCAAAAAGAACAGAGAGGGAAATGAAGCATGTGTCAAGGAGGGACTGATGGAGGAAAGGAAAGAAGGACTAAGGGAAGAAGGGAACCAAAGTGTGAGGTGGAGACAGGGATGGAGGCAGGGAGGTTAGAAAGCAGGATTGGTCTATATGCAGGGAGAGAAATGAGCCTATGTGGTAAGAAGCTGTAAATAGAAGATTATGGCAATCGAGGAGGCTGGATTTTTCCTTCTCTGGATGATGAATTATACGTGTGTGTGTGTGTGTGTGTGTGTGTGTGTGTGTGTGTGTGTGCAAGGTATGTATGTATGTTTGCAGATATGTTTAATGTGATATCAAGGCAGGGTGGGCTCTGATGACCACCTAGGGGTCTATTGTATAAATACATGTCTGAAGTATTATTTGAAAGAAAGTTCAAATGATAAGTTTGGTTTAAGGCAAATGTTTAGAGATTTAAAATGTGTTATGTTCTTGTTTGAACTAGTAAATGCCTTTTGTAGATATGTGTTTATTGTAAATAGGTGTGGTATATGTCATCTATTACTACAATCACTTGTTTAAAGTTACACTATTTTTAGTATATAGGTAAGAACACTGTTATAAAGATATTTATTTCAGATCCTGTTTAAAATATCCATTTAAATTGCTAGCCTGGCAATATGATCTATTACCAATTATTGGTTTTTATAAAACACTTTCTAGTGAAAGACCCAGGATCATCCTCTAAATTTTACATGGAATAGAAAAGGTCAAGTCTTACCACCGACCTGAACCAGAGAATGGGTTTGTGGTGTTGAATGATTATCAAATTCTTCTGCACTCAAGATAACCAATAAATTGTCAGAAGAAACAATTACTTTGTGTCACATCATTATATACACAGAAATGCTCTGATATCACATGAAAAATAATAATGCTGCTTAATTTTACAAATAAAAATCATAAGAAATTTATCTAAAAATCCTTTTAAGTTACATTTCAGAAATGTTGTTTGTAAAGTTAATTCTAAAACATTTCTATGGTATTTTGATTCTTTCAGAATCTCATACAATCAATTTTGATCATATTCACCCCACCCAACTTGTTCCATATCTGCTCTTTGCATTCTCACCTCCTTATCCACCACCCCCTACCTTTGAGTTTCCTCCTCCTCTTTTTTAAATCCACAAAGTTTAATTTGTGTTGTCCATTTACTTGGGTATTTCTCTGGAGTGTAGTCAACCACTATAAGGCACACAGACTTTCTCTATCCCAGCAGCTATCAAATGCCAATGACTCCTCACCCACGGGTATGTCTACCCACTCTTTGTACTGGAATATTTTCTGGCTTGAATTTGCATAGACCTTGTACAGGCTCTCACAACTGCTCTCAGTTTATTCTTGCAAATCCCCACTTGTCTGGAAAACACTATTTCCTAGTTATCCACCACCATGGTCTCTTACAATCATTCTCCTCCATCTTGAACAATGATTTCTGAGTCTTGGGAAGATGCAGGTTGATGTAGATGTCCCATGTAGGGCTGAGGACACCACCATTTTGGCTCTGCACAGTGACTAATTGAGGGTCTGTGCTAATTGTCATCTACTGCAGGAAGAAGCTTCTCAATGACAGTTCTGATCTGAATGTTCTAATCTATGGGTCAATGCATTTTTGTCTTTTTCTTGTTTCTTCCTTTTCCAGAATAAGAAGTAAACAAAATCCAGAAAGCTATGTACATACAACAGTAGTAATAAACAGTAATAAAATCTCACACACTCATAGACAGTTTACTTCTACTCTAGGTCCTTTTTCAGTAACTCAAGCTTTATTATTTCAATTAATGTTCTTAGTAACCTTATGAGGAGGACTTGGTGCTCTTTGTGTCTTTCCATATGGCATATAGAAGTTATGATAGTCATTTGACCACAAGGGGTAAATGATAGAACCTACATTAAAGTTCAGGTTATCTGAGTGAAGAATTTATTCTTCTAACCAGACATAGGCATTTACAGTTGTTGTTAAATAAATACTTGCTGAGTAGGAATCAGAAAAAACTCACAAAGAAACAATAGAATGAACAGCTGCTGAAGGGTTGTCATGCTGATATAGATAATCCACCTGGATTTACTTTGTGCTGGAATTATTCCAGGGTTATGTAGAGGAACAAGAAATCATTTTGTTTTTAATGTTAGCTTTGCATATGCTGGTGAAAACCATGGAGAGACTCAGATTACCTTAAGACTATAGATAGCCCCATTCCTTGAGATATTTGGATGTGGATCAGACATGTAGAAGTGTGATAAATGATTCATTATCTTCTTGCATATGTATAGTTTGCAGTTAACCAAGATAACAGAATTTAGCCTCTTTAACTATTTTCATTGCTTTCCAGGTATCTTGGCAGTTGGGGCCTATGATGTACTGTGACTTGGAATTTTTCTTAGCATTTCAATAGCTGTAAAACCAGAATCAGTCAATCTCCTCTCTCTCTCTCTCTCTCTCTCTCTCTCTCACACCTCCCTCCCTCTCTCTCTCCCTTTTTCTGTGTGTGTGTGTCTGTCTCTCTTTTTATCTGATTATAATCAGTGTTATGCTTAGATCTCTACCTGTACTTATATTTATTCCGTCAACTTACTCATATATGAGTGAGGCTTGTTTTAAATAAACTATTTCGGTCCTTCTTTTTTGTTTGTTTTTATTATGGTCTTCTTCTGCACTTCAAAAAAGAAAAAAATCATCCTCTTGTTCTAGTCCTGTTTTCTCTTTTGTAATGGACCATTCTTAAGTCTTAGAACAACATAAACATTAAATAAAAATTAAATATACATGTCTGCCAATGACTGCTTGTTTGAGGTCCGAGTTGTCACACGTAATTGCTTACTTCACACCTCCATTTAGAAATCCAGTAGACATTGCAAACTTAATATTTTCTCCATGCACCTCTTGAATTTTCTCCTTCAAGTAAACTTCTCCTTTAAATTTCTAATCTCTACGATTTATCTTGATGCCGACGTCAAAATTTCATGAATCGTTCTTCTATCTTCTCTTCCATTCATATTTCCCATTCAATATGCTAGTAAATTCACGGAGTTCTATTTTTAGTAAATCCTGAATATGAGCACATTTTATTTTCCTGGCTAACCACCTATTTTAAGCATATTCATCTGGGAAACACCATTTTGGTTTCCCTAACCTGACTTTTGCCTCAAATTGACTTTTTCCCCCTAGCGACAGAAGCCAGTGGTGTGCTGTTTATCTTTTGTTCATGCATTCCTTCAAATCAATACTCTGAACAAGTTCCGTGTCAGCAGTAATGACGTCCATGTAATTTAGCATCAGTGATGTGCTGTGCAGTGCTAGGTACGTAGTGCGTTGCATGTGCTAATCTGATGTCAGTGCTGTTCACCGGGCCTTGTACGTAACCAGTCACATTCATCTCGAGCTTGCCAAAGAGGCAAAAAATCTTGTGCTCACTTTTCCCTATGCTTGGGGATTTTTCCCTGTGGATGTTTCTACAGTTTACTTCCCACTCTGTTTGTGTCTCTGGTAAAGTTAATTTGTGTATGTAAGGGTGAAAGTCAATTTTTAAAGAATAATTTCTCTGTAAAAGACCGCCCACATACCCAATAGTACACCTTTGCAACTATACCTTTTATTGTTTATTAATCGATATGTTTATATTTTATATACTCTTTCCTGATCTATTATGCATATTCCTCAAATTTAAGGATTTTGCTACATTCAACAATGTATTTCTGGTGTCTGCAGTAATTTCTGGCACATGGTACATTTTAGACATGATTTAAATAAAAAAAGATTTGATGGATATGGTACATTTTAGACATGATTTAATTAAAAAAAGATTTGATGGATAAAATGGCCAATATACAACCTCAGTGTACTAGATCATCATATGTTAAATATTGCTGTTATGCCTTCTTTCAATTGTGGATGTTAGAAATGTGCACTTATGATAGTCTACAATGATATAGATAAAATATATTCTTAAGTTGTGTGTACATTCTTCATAGTATCTATTAGGACATTGGTTCCCTTTCACAGGTGAGGGAAATGAAGGCTCAGAAAGATTGCCAGGCCATACAAAACCATAATATCACGAAGCAGAGTCAACCCAAGTTATTCTCTCCAATGACCAACATCCACCAAAAAGTAATGAGGCAATTTAAATCAAAGTGCATTCCTCAAAAAAGGAAAAGAGTTGATTTGGCTGAATCCATCACCCAGAATGCTCTTATACGATATAGCATTCCTACCTGGAAAAAAGATTTTTAAAAAATCTAAAGAGACCAGGAGATGAGTTTTTTAGTCTACGATAGCTAACATTTTAGAGCCAGACATATTCTAACATTTAATGATATTTTAATCTACTCCACTTGCCTCCATCATTATTCCGAAGAATCTTCCCTTCTTTTTTCTTCTTTTGAGATTTTAGGTTTTTTTGGTTTTTTTTTTTTTTTGTTGTTGTTAATTTTTCTATTTACAACCATGGGTAGCTACTGTTACAAGCCAATTGAAAATAATTTGCTCCCCCAATTTCAACATCTTTAAACACGAGAAGCTACAACCCTTCCTTTATTCTTAGTCATTAATTGAAGACCTTTTCAGTTGTCCTTGGAGGCAAAAAGCTGTTTCAGTAAAGCAAGTAGATGCCAATAAACCTGAGAGAAGTGAAGAGCCGGAAGAAGCAAATTCAAGAGAAATAGTTCAAAGAAACGAGAAGACTGGAGGATGATGTTCAGAATTAGAGCACTGTCTTCAAGATGAACAGAAAGAGAAGGGGCCTGGGGCAGATTTGGAATATTGGAATGTTTGAAAGATCCTGGACTGAAGCAAGCAGATGACGAAGAAGGTTCCAAAGTAATAATGGCTAATAGAGCAGTGGAGATTACACTAGACAATGAAGTGTTTGGGAGAAGTGCAATGATGGAGTTCGTTGGAGGCTAACCATGGACGTAACAGCTAGGGAAATAAGTGCGGTATTAATGTACCCCAGATGTCTGAATTTAATACTGAACCAAGTTATGGGGAAGATGTGATGTTGGACTTGATTTTCCCTGCTGGTGATTTTCCTCCTCCAACAGATTCATATGGCCTCTTAGGTTCTTGCTTTTCCTAATGGTACTGTGGAGGAGGTGTTTGGAATAGTCACAACTTCTTTGGTGGCATTATAAAGGGGAAAGGCAGGTGAATGTCCTAAAGAGCCCAGGATCTTGGCCAGTTTTCCGAGCTGAGTTCTTGTTGTACAACTATAGCAGGCCTGAAATAAAGATCACATTGAAAATTTGCGAGGATACTACCTCTCTGCATGGTAGTACTATGATGAAGACAGAATGAAAGATACCTATGAGGTTTTCTCACACTTGTATGATTGCTTCAGTTTCTTTCACAAATAAACCTTTGCTCCCAAAGTATGTATATTAACATAGCTCATCCTATAATCTTCCCATTGCAGCTCAAAAATGTCATTCCCTCTGATGCTCAGGAAAGATCTAACTCTGTTTTCACAGCGTTTTTGAGCATGGCACCAGCCACATGACTTTCAGTGTTTAGCAGAGTAAATTGAAACATAGAGTTGAAAACTTACTTCTTAGATCAGAAGAGTCAGAATCCAAACATTTCTCCTTCTGTCTTTGATCTAGAGTTGATTTAGTATAGTTTCATTTGTGTGTGTTAGAGCAAGATAGGGTTGCAGATATCTATACACAATTCTTGGGATTATTTTTAATTTTATATTAATTGACTTTTTAAAAATCTTTTACTGTGGATGATAAGGTCTTAGCCCTAGGTTTTAGCATTGATTGAGGGAAAGATATTCTTAAATACGTATTTCAGCTCAATACAATTCCATGGGAAAGTGCATTTCTCACTCATCATCATGTTCTCTGTACTTAATTCTGAAAGCAATGAAGGCGTTCTTTGAAAGAAATGGGGAAATTTTTGTTACCAAAAATATCCAGTTTGGAAATTAGTGCCGTAGGTAAGACACATCCAAAAGATTAACATTTCTAAGATGCCTGAACCACTGAACTAGTTTTGGGGGGAATCAGTACTCAGCATTTATATTGTAACGTTCCTCAGTCATATTGTGAAGAACTGAGAATGGGGTAGGTTTCCTAGTGCACACCCAGGATCCCTGACAGAGTTCAGGACACTGGTCATGATGTAGAGTTAGCACAGTTTGACCCGCAGGCCAGATCCTGACCACTGTCTGGTTTTTGAAGCTTGTGAAGCATGATGACATTTGTATTTTGAAATGATCGAAGGAAATCAAAAGGGGGGACAGCATATTTTTACATGGAAGTTACATGCAGTTTAGATTATATTGCCTTCAAGTGACTTTAGTATGACAGGGCTGCCCTCCTTTTGCTTTGTGTTGGAATGACTGCTTTCCTGTGCAATGGCAGATAATCAGGAAGGAGAAATCATGGCCTGTAAAACCTGAAGTATTTAAGAGATCATCCTTAACAGGAAAAAACTTCTGCTTCCCTGTAATAAGAAAATATTCACTATATTTCTACAATATAGTATTACTAAGAAATAACTGAAGTTTTCATATTCATTATAAACAAACTTGTCAGGATGGAGAGGTGGGCCATATTTGGCAAGACAAGATGTGACATGTAAAAAATAGTAAAAAATATGGTGAGTCAGATAAGAAAGCCATGCAATGTTAAGCGATCTAAGTTTTTGAAACCTGAAAAGTGACATAAAGGATTTAGTGGATAACATGTTCAAGTATATGCTAATTATATGATTGTGATTAACAAAAACTAATGTGATATGGGGTTATAAACAGAAATATGGTATATAAAGTAGGAATGGTAAGAATGCCCCTTAATAATTTATTCCAGTTCAGGCTGTCCTAGTTTCATAATGGAATAGATATCTGAAGCATTTTTAGAGAGACTATCAGGATGGCAAAGGGATATGAAATCATGCCAAATGACAAATGACTTAGCCTGAAGGAAAAGTAGATTTGGAGGGGATACAGCAGGGAACAGTTTTCAACTATTTGGATGAATGTCATGTGGACAAAGGAGTTAGTTTATTCTAAATGAGCCCAAAAGGTTGAAGTCATTTATAGGGATGGAGGGAATAGGGACACTAGACTTGATACAAAAATGCCTGTAGTAATTACTGTAAATAATAGAATTAGGCATTTTAAAATATATCTGTTTAACTTTAAGGAAGCCGTCTGAAGAGCTTAACAAAACTTCCATCAGTATGCTGCTGATGTAAACAAATCTCTCTCACCATATCATTTATCTGAGCATAATATCCTTAAATTGTACACATATTTTAATAATCACAGAGCATCAGCTATTGGCAGATTACTATTTTTAGTCTAACTGTGAAGGATACAACGGAGATCATTTCTGGGGAGGGACAAAGAAAGGTAGTTTATGTACAATACCTCGATACCTAAAACACCAGGTTGAATGAGGTATAAACTCAAATTCTATTGTCATTAAGAAGATGGTATCTGTGATTGTGGAAAGATGATGGGGTCTACATGGAGCGTAAAAGAGTGGCTTAAATTTGAATAGGTAGAGATAAGCAAGGGATTGTAAACAATGAGAACAGTGTGAGCAAGTGTCAGGAGAGTAGACACTAGATACAAATGATGGAGAGGAACGAAACACTTGCACAAGGAATGCTCATCCATTATTTATGCAGCACTGAAGGAATATCTACTGTCAGAAGCCACAACTTGAAGCAAGGTAAAAAGGGGTTACAGAGATGAGAACAGGATTCCTTCCCTGAAGGAACTCCTGGTCCAGTAATGGGAAAATCAATGTCAACGCCCTTGTAGAGTAGTTCAGTTTCTGAGAAATTCCTCAGAAAATGAATGACTGGAAATTTCTTGGCCTATCTTCATCCCATTTAAAGGGTTACTAACACCCATTCAACAAATGCTGTGCATATCCCTCCAAATAGATGGAGCACGATTGCTGATCACACTAGAAGCCAAACACAGTTTTTGATGTTGTTGTTGTCTTTATTGCTTGTTTCCTTAAGAAGTGTAAAGCAGTAGTTACAGATTGAATATTTAAAGAGGGCCGAATCAAGATGGAAATACCCCTTTGGATATTCAAAAGAATATTTAAGAGCCTTGTGTACGAATGCTCTACAGTGCCTCTTTAAACCTGGGCTGCTTTGTAGATTTGCGTTTACATTTTTGTCACCCATTCCAGTTTCTGTTTGCTTTGTTGTTTGTGTTTTAGCACCTGCGTGATTTAGACTGGAAGTCTCATCCTTTATGTCGCTGCTCTTGTCACTCTAAATGTCTCTTGTTGTGGGAATCAGTATTGGTTCTTCATACAAATAAAATGCAAATCATATCCTTGCCAGAGCTAAACACTTATCTCAACAAAATCAGAACAAATACTTGAAGGTTAAAACTGAGATTCGTTGCTAGCAGAATAAAGAGCCAAACACTGAATGCAACATGAATTTTCTGATGAGATGAATTTAAATTACAAGCCAAAAATCCCCAAAGAGAGAAAAATACATCCCATGCCCAGTGATGAATTTTGAAATGAAAACCACCTATCAGACTTATTCTCAACCATTTTTCTCTCCTATAAAATTTAAGACTGAGCATCTGATTGCTTCTCACCGTGAAAAAACATTCCCATATTCAATTTCACCAAGAAAGCATGTTAACTGTGGTGTCCAGATCAAATAGCAGTCTGAAAGAAATAGCTTTCTCTGTCACATGCACACAATCCACTCACTAAGCTGCTAGTCAGGGAGTGGCCTTGGTGTATTCAACTCTGTCTTTTTGGTGCACTTGACTTTTGTGGAGTCTTCTCTTCTGCTAACTCTATGAATCTATGAATATTCCTGTGTTCCTGAAGTTGCTTTGACTCATAAAATAAAAACCATGCTCCATTTTTTCTTAAAGCATTTGTCTTAGGGTTTTAATTACTGCAGCAAAACATCATGACCAAACAGCAAATTAGGGAAGAAGGGACTTATCCAACTTACACTTCTAGATCATATCCTATTATTGGAAGAAATCAGGACAGGAACTCAAGCAGGGCAGGAACCTGAGGACAGGAGCTGATGCAGAGGCCATGGAGGAGTGCTGCTTATTGGCTAGCTCCCCATGGCTTGCTCAGCCTGCTTTCTTAAGAACTCAGGACTTCCTAAACAACTCAAAATTTAACTATGAGACTCTAGCTATCTATTCTTCAACCACCTCAGAGACCTGAGAGGGATAAATATATCTGATTATATAGGAAGTGCAGGGCCTGCAGCTTCCAAAACTAAGAAATGACATACCAGTGTCTGCCTGGACAGTTCCCATTTTCTCTCCATACATTCCAGCATCAATCTTCAGCCATTTGGCCCCATTTCTCTGACAGACATTGATTGTAGAGCAGGAATTATAAAGGACTTACCTACCCTGTCTTGGCAGAGCTAGGCTGTCAACTTGCCTGCTTCCAAGTTTTATCCTTTTTGGACAGCAGTCTGTCTACAGTTGAAGCAAGGGGTTTTTCTTGCCAAGAGAAAGGCTTACCACCAATTCAATCATCTCCCACTGGAGATTCTTCGATGCTCATCTTCTACTTGGAGTAGAATAGGGGTTGCTGTCAGGAGCTGATATGTCTCGATATCAAAAAATCTTAAGTTAAGAAAACATCTTTGAATGCCATATTCTGCAGATCTCTTGAGGTTTTTGAAGATGCCCTATCTATCTCTTATATTTAGATAAGCAAATATTGCTTGTCTCTTAGCAACTTGATTTCTGAGTAGCGTAGAAAATAACTGTGATAGACTGTCATAGTAACTAACAAAATGACACGTTTGCATGACTATTAGTTTCCATTTCTTAATTTTGAGTTGTTTAGGAATGAAGAGGGTGTTCTGGATCTAAGAAGATATTTTTAAAATTGTGAGGCAAGTTAGTATGAAAGCTGAGTTAGATAATAGAACTTTAAACTCATGGAGATGGTTAGATAGTAGAATGTTAAAGTCAGGTGCCAAATACATATAGACTGGACATTGGGAATCTATGCTAAGCCATATAACTCTTATAATTGTGGCCTATTTATTTCTGTTGTTTTGTATTGTATTTATAGTTATAAGAAAAAGAACCATTTTTTGGACTGAAAGGGAGAGCTGTTGGGGGGGAAAAAAGAAATACCTTAAACTAAAAAAAAAGAAGAAGGGAAGAGGATGGGGGGGTTGAGGGGGAGGAGGGTGGAAGGGTGGGACTGGAGGGGGGAGTAGGGAGGGGATTGTGATTGAGATGTAAGTTGAAGAAATAAAAAATAAATTATTAAAAAAAAAAAGAACTCAGGACTTCCAACCCAGAGATGGCACCATCCACCATGGCTTGGGCGCTCCTCTATTGATCACTAATTGAGAAAAGGCTTTGCAGTTGGATCTCATAGAGGCATTTCCTCAGACGAGGTCCCTCCTCCCTGATGATTGTAGCTTGAATCAAGTTGACTCCAAACCAACCAGTACAATTATTCTCCCATATGTCACCAGTAATGTAAAAATGACTCCATATCATAAAAGCTTAAAAAAAATTCTACCATGAGGTCTATTCTTTTAGACTAGATATTTAAACTATCCACCAGAAATAGGGGAAAACAAGATATTGGGGCTTGTTTTATCTAAGAATTAAATGATTTAGAGATATTCAAGTTAATCTTGCTTACCTTTTAATGTTATGATGTCGGTACTATACAGTTTTATAATTATATGACCCCCTTATGAGCATATGACCTACTTGTTCATTCTTCAATTAATAAGCGTTCCCAAGGGAGACCAATCTGCTAACACACGACATGAGGTTTTGGTGTACGAATGTGTTACATCATATTCAAGTATTTATCCTGGAGTGCATGCGACTTGTAGGCTGCAGGTTGAACACACCTGTTAGACAGTGCACTAACCCTTCCACTTAGCTTATTTCATTTAAATATACAATAATACTGATATCGCCCCCATTTCACAGATGAGGAAACTGAGTTCATTTTCTCAGGATTCCATAAGAAATTACCATCTATTTCCTGGTCCTGTAAGTTCCCAGGATCTGAGCTCAAAATTATAAGAACAAGGAGACCACAAACTTTGTTGACTGATGATAAGTAGTTCTGTTTGTAGTAAACATAGAGCTCGCCACCTTGTCATCCTCACATACTGGAAAAACAGAATCCAGGTTTCTCGTCTCTGTTAAATGTTACTCTTCCCATCTACGTAGGGAGTACACTCATATATGACATCCTCTAAACCTAATTACTACCGCCAAGCACCATAACATTGGAGATTAAGGCTTCAGCATGCAGTTTTTGGGAGGGACAAACATAATAGTCCATAACATAAGAGTTTAACAAGTTAGAATAACTTGCTTAATGTTGCAGAACTAATGCTGGCTAGAGCTAAAGTATGCTCCAGGGATGTGCTGTAATGTAATTCTTTTCATTGGTGCAATGGCTCAAAATATCATCACTTGGAAACTCCTTTTACCACAAGCACTCTTTCAAAGAATCTGTAGCTCCTATCCCTCCTGGTCTACTTAAATGGTAAATAGGTTCCCCCACACAACAGATTGATTTTTTTTAAAGCTCTCCACCTCATCTTTTGACTTTGTCCCTCAAAACCCTGTGGTGAGGTTTTAATCCACTTAAGAGAAAAATCAATTTTTCTAAGATATCACCAGACTGACCTCCATAGTGGTTGCACAAGCCTGCACTCCCACCAACAATGGAGGAGGGTACCCCTTTCTCCACACCCTCGCCAGCATGTGCTGTCATTTGAGCTTTTGATCTTAGCCATTCTGACAGGTATGAGATGGAATCTCAGAGTTGTCTTCAGTTGCATTTCTCTGATGATTAAGGATTCTGAGCATTTGTTCAAGTGTCTCTCAGCCAATAGAGATTCCTCCTTTGTGAATTCTCTGTTTAGCTCTGGTCCCCATTTTTTGATTGCATTATGTAGTTTCTTGGCATTTAATTTCTTGAGTTCTTTGTAAATTTTGGATATTAGCCCTCTGTCAGATGTGGGGTTGGTGTAGATATCTTAGAAAACTTGGAATAGCTCTGCCTCGGGACCCAGCCATACCCACTTCTGGGTATACATCCAAATGATTCCTCACCAAATCACAAGAAAGTTTCCTCATCCATGTTCATAGCACCCTTATTTGTAATAATAGCTAGAAACAAGAAACAGCCCAGATATCCCTCAATCAAGGAATGGGAAAAAAAAAAACTGTGGTACATTTAAACAATGGAATACTACTGAGCCACCAGAAACAATGAAATAATACAATTTGCAGCCAAATGGATAGAACTAGAAAAGCTCATTCTGAGTGAGCTAACCCAGACTCAGAAGGATGCACATGGCGTCTATTCACTTATAGTCGGATTTTAGCCATATAGTACAAGATAGCTATACTACAACCAATGCACCAAAGAGAACATGGAAATAGACCCTTTTTCCCCCTCCTTATCAATGAGACACTTTGCCCTAGTGGTGCTGCCTTGTGGGCCTCCAGTGTATGAGGAGGCTCTTGGCCCTCATATGATTGCTGAACTGGGGCTGAGGACTGTTATGTAGGGACACTCTACTCCAGAGGAGTGGGATGGAAGGGATGGGGGTAGAGGGTGGGAGGGAAGGACTGGGAGGGGTGGAAACAGGACACTGTGATGGAGATGTAACCTAGAGTAATAAATAAATATTTTTTAAAAAAGAGAAAAATCAAAAGTCTCCATGGTTTTCAAGCCTTCCTGATATCATTCATCAGTGGCCTCCTCTTCATACTTGCCCCTCTCCACTTTTTCTGCCTTTCCTCAAGCTTTTCCTCAAGCCCAGGCTTTGACTTCAGCCCTCTGTCAGGAATCCTATTCCCAAGGCAGGCCAAAGGACATTTATTCCTGCTCTTTTGGATTCCACCATGTATTAAGGCATTCCACGTTTCTTATCCGTATAGGCTTGCCTGCCTCTATCAGTGACATGATTCCATTTTCTTCTGTTTGCCTCCGGGCCCTGGCAGCTACTTGATCTTTTCTCCGTTGCATGGCCTTTCCGTAAACATGTCTTAGCATTTGCCAGTCATAGTCAAATGCTAATTTTCCTATGAACAAAGAATTTCGTTCGCGTTTATGTAACCACTTGGCATATAGTAAATGCTCAGTCATTATTTATTGAATGTATGAATGAATAAGTGATAGCTCTAAGTGGCCTAGCTTTATCCCTCTTTTAAAAATAGAGAAACTTGGTGTAGAGGCACCAAGAGGTTTCACAGTGTGAGAGACAAACTCGTGACTCAAAATCAGGTCTGCTTTAATGTGGTATTTCCCTATCCTGTTTTATAGAAAGAACTCTTTTTCTTCTGTAAGAGGAAAGTGGTAAAAGCTAATTAAGATTTATTGAGAATCCAATATTGGCAGATTGTGCACCAGTGTTTTCCTTGTTCCTAAGAGGTAACAATTATTATTCTCAGTTTACCCAGTATGGGAATAAATCTCAGAGAGAATAAGCATTTTCTCATTTTATCCACCCAACTGCTGACAGGCTTTATTAAAATCTTGCCTTTTGTTCGGTGGGAATGTCCTTATGCAAGGTATGGTGACCACAGAGCTTTGATGTAATTCTTTTCCTTTGGGCAGCCATTCTGAAATGAGAGGACATGACGGCTTCACTTAAATGATAACAGAGTTATGAAGAATTTTCAAAAGACACTTTCACCTTGCCTTGCGCCTTTGACGGTCTGTTTATGATGAAGGCATTCAAAGCTAAGGCAAACTTCAGAAACCTGTGTTTCTGAAGTTTGAAGGAAATCTGTTTATGGAAGCTATAATAATTCATGCATTCTTCCCTAGAGCTGAGGGCATTTCTGAATGAAGCCCGAAATTGGATCAGTGGTTGATGCTCAGATAGTGTGGTTAGAGCAGCTTTTAAAATGCCTTCACACAGATAATCTAGAAAGGTGAATAGCGGGAGTCTCACAGTGACAAATCAGCAGTGCTCCCAGCCAGGCTACTTAAATTATTTTTAGGCAGGAAACATACCAAACACACCAGGTTTTAGATGTGAGTAATTAATATGAAATGTTGTTTCTCTCTTTGCATGTAGTCACAGAGAGCCGGCTTTTCTTCTCTCTTTCTTCTTAGATGCAGTTCCTGGCACTGCATGTATCATCTCTGTTACACACCAACCCTTTAGCATGAAAAATTTTCTTGCTAAGTTGGCAAGGCTGCATGTCTGACTTTACAGAACTGGTGCTAACTGAAGCAGGGATGCCCAGAATTCAGTATTAGTGCCCCGCCAGTCTGATGCTGCCCTCTGAGACTTGGTCTCCTCTGGTGAGATGTGGCAGGTATTTTTTTTTTCAGATACACCAATTCCTCTATAGACAAGAGAGTTGAGACAGATTGCTATCCCAGCCCTTCCTGAATTCGTACATTAGATGGGAACTTTCTTCTGAATTTAAGGCAGACAAAAGCAAAATTACACCAGACAAACAAATGAACATTGAAAAACAAGGCTGTGCCCATCTCAAGAGCATTTCCTCAGCATCTGATAATTTCTCACTCCTTCCACATCTGTATTTATAACAATGAATGATGAAAATGTACATTAAAATTAAGACTGAGGCTGTACAATAACATGGATCAAAGTACATCCACATACCTCATATACTCATGCACACATATACATACACACACATGCACATATACTCACATATTTACATACACATGCACATTGACTCACATATACATACATACATACATACATACATACATACATACACATGCACACAGGCACACACAGACAAGTACTGAACTTCCTAGGCATTTAATGTATTTGAAAGTTGGCTTCCTCAGAACAATACATTTTTTAGTCTGTTTGACCACCTAAGGGAAGATGTAATCTATTACAAAACAGAGAGAAAAATAGCCTATGCAGAAAAATTAGACTATACCCTTTCAAATAACTGTGTTTTTGCTTTCCAAGATGATGGGAACCTAATATGTAACCAGACTCATCTTGAGGCTTTTATGTATAGCCCAAGTTGAACTCAAACTCAGGGTTCTCTCTCTCTCTCTCTCTCTCTCTCTCTCTCTCTCTCTGTGTGTTTTCTGTTTTGAGCACTCATTTAAAAACTGACATACAGAATGAAAAAAAGATATTACTATATATATGTATGTAGATAGATAGACGATAGAAAAATAGATTACAAAAGATATTACTGTGTTTTCTCATATACGCTTCAATCTGAGAACTGATATCTCTATTTTCATTGGATCGTGGATTCAAAAGTTATGCACAGTGGGATTGGCATTAGTAGAAACAGTATTTCCATAAGGTTTTCATATGTGGGATTAATATGTTTGTGGTGTCTGCTTAGTATGAACCTAGCACTTATAAATGAATAAAACACCTTGAACTTTGTTGCTACAGGTGTATTTCATTCTGTGCTCATTGCCTACCTTTATAAGTTTAAGAAGTGCCAAATGGGTACTTTGACTACACATGGGTCTGTTTTTCTCTGAAGTGAGATGTTGTCATCTTATGCATTCCCGTCTGATAGAGATGAGAGTCTTTGGGTCATGGAGCCTGAGGAGGCTCAGTGGGTGCAACAGAATGTCACTTTTTTTTATTTTCAGGAAGGAAGTGTGATACCAAATGGGAAATCCAACCCGAGAATGAAGTTTCAAAAAAGCCTGTAATGGTCATGTGCATAAAAATTTCCCGTCTGTAATGGCTGGGTAAGATCCAATGCAAAGTGAGTGGAGGAAGAACAGCTGTGTGGTTTCCACTGTCACACTTCCTGTGTTAATCCAGATGCTCAGAGGCCTCATGACTGCCATCTCTCCTTTTATTCCTGCCCTCTCCTGAGACATGCTCACTTTCCCCCTCCCCTGATAGCATGTCTATTTGCATGGTCCTTGTGTAGGTCTCGGTTGGGCAGCCATGTTGTTGGGACTTCAAGACTGTACCTTCTCTAATATTTCTAGGAGACTTGATCTCACAGTGCTTTGGTTGTTTGTTGTTATTGTTGTTTTGTTTTTGTTTTTTTTGCTTTGTTTTGATTTGTTTTGTAATGCTCTCTGTTGCAAAGGAAAATTTCTATGATTATGAATGAGATCTACACTTAACTATGGGTATTAGGATAAAAAATTAGAATGCAGTTAAGAATTATGTTGGTTTAGTAGTGGTGGTCATAGCTCTTTTCTAAGATTCATCACTTTGCTAGCCACATAACCCTAGACCAAAATAAAAAATACAAGTTACTAAGGAATGATGAGACAGGGAGAAATAGTCTTCCCTAGCGAAGATATCACCATGACTTCAAATTGATTATCTAATGCCAACTGATCATCTCTGAAATCATATGCATACAAATGACATTATATGTATTAAGCAGATTACACTTATATATTTAGGAATATATATAGGTATGGTGTGTGTGTGTGTGTGTGTGTGTGTGTGTGTGTGTGTGTGTGTGTG
>CAJQZJ010032473.1:15351412-15378243 GCA_907164525.1 Lophiomys imhausi
GTGTGTGTGTGTGTGTGTGTGTGTGTGTGTGTGTGTGTGTGTGTGTGTGTAAAATGATAAAGGAAAATAAGCCATGAATTTGGAAAGCAGGGGAGAGTGAGGACGCATTAGGAAGGATGAAGGGAGGAAAAGGGATGGGAAAAACGATGTGTTTCAGTTTTCATTTCAATAAAGAAACAAACAAACAAACTGCAGAGCTACCAGAATCCAAAACATATGAACATAGGAGCCTACTTGTCAAAGTTTTGCATTTAAATTCTTCCTGCTCACCCACTATAAAGCATGCCCCTTGTGATGGGCCGCACGACTTGTAATGCCTCACCTCTCTTCTTCGGTGTGTCCATGCCCGCTTCTACCCTCAAGCTCACGGGTTCCTCTTCCCTTTGCCCTCACAACCTTCATTCCTGGCTTCCTTGCCTCCTCCAAGTCCTTGCTCAAATCTTACCAATTTAAAGTTGTCTTTCCTAACTACTCCATTCATGCTTTAGAAAGTACACCTATAGCAACAGTGGTGTTGCTCAGTATTGACAGATATCAGCTGATAGTAAGCTATGACATCTACTCTGCATAGATAGAATATTTTCACTATGCTACTTTAATTCTAAAACGGACAAAAGTCAATAAAACTTTAGAAGATGAAGGATAAGTAGGTTGGCCACTCTACTTAATAGCTTTCAATTCAATTTAATTTCATGTATTTACTGGTGGACTGTTCTATGGGGCTTTATACATGAAGATGGGATGGGACCCATTTTAAAGGTTAATCTGATTGTGGGCAATACTCAAGTGCTTAATATGATCAGGAGTTCTGTAGAATGTGGCATTGCTTATAACCTAGCAATGTTATTTTTTGACTAACTGATGCAAAGTTAAATACTTTTTTGATTGAGAATTTGATCATTACAGTGGCAGCAAATAAAATTTGTTGTCCAGAGTTGTTGACATAGTCTACTGAATTAAAAACAGTTCTTTTCAAAATGGGTTGATATCATTTAACATTTTCCATATACAATGTAATAGTATGAAAAAATAAAAATGGAAAATTCCTAGATTTTTGTGGTTAATGAAGGCTGGATATAACACATTGTTAGTGTCTAAGTATAAGGTGGCAACATTTAAAAATAGACTAATTATTTCTAGGTATGGCTGGAAGGCTAGAAGAATTGTCTGGAGTTGATTAAAGAGTGGTACAGATTCTAGGTCACATGAGACAGGTATAAATTTTGTATACATATGAGGAAATTAAAAGTTATATTATTCTCTTGGAATTTGGCTTCCACATTTGTAGTAACATTTAAAATACTTGGGTTATCATTTCTTTTCCCTTGGAAAGGGAATTGTATAATAACCCAAGTTATTTACAACACTTGTTATGTTATTTAGATGATAGCTGGTCTTATATGCACATTAACAGTATGTCTTAATTAAAGGTTGAAAACAGATGCCACCATTAGCAAATATAATGGGAAGGAAATTACATCTTGTCACTTGTCTTGAAAGGCACTCCATAATGCCTGCAAATATACTGTACCTCATGATGGCTGACCAATTCAGTACCCTGTGCAAGGGCAATTGAGGAAGCTTGTAGTTCTCTGCTTTTAAAAATGAAAAAAGGAAGCCCTTTTAAAAATAAATTACTTATTCTTCTGATAGTTAATTTAGACTCTAAAAGTAGGATATTTGAAGAGTTTGTTTTTAAAGTTCTGACTCAATTTAGATAATTTATTTCATAGTTCTTTGTCTTATTTATTTATTTCAATCCATTAACATGTTACTAGAATGGGAAAAATATAGGCTGTGATTTTATGTTCATTATTTTCTCTGGGTATTACATTGTAGCTAATATTTGACTGAAGGCTTAGTAAGTATTCAATGTCTCCGTAAATTCATTGTATTTATTAGCTATTTTACTTCTCACGGTAACCCCAAAAGTTGGCAGGGATATGACAAACATTTTACAGATAAAGTAGTGATGTCTTTTATTTTGTTTTGTTTTTTCAAGACAGGGTTTCTCTGTGTAACTCTAGCTGTCCTGGAATTCACTCTGTAGACCAGGCTGGCCTTGAACTCAAGAGATCTACCTTACCTGCCTCTGCCTCCCAAGTGCTGGGATTAAAGGTATTCGCCACCAATGGCAGTAGTGATGTCTTAAAGGCTTTGATGCACTCACTTCTTTGCAGTAAGACACAGGTAATGCATTTTCCATGCCCAGAATAAAATTGCTCTGGCTTCATGATCCACCCACTAAAGAATAACTAGGTGAGGCAGAGCCTCTGAGCAGAACAGCCTGGAATGATGTAGGTTACCTAAATACCTAAAGGAGAACCTGATAGCTGGAATATGCAAATGTGAACTTGATCAGGAGAGGAAGATGTCTTGGGGGGCAGTGTCATTGGACACTATGCATATAAAAACACCACAGTTTGTATTTCATCCCATATGGTTCAGTGGCTGCTGAGAAACAAAGCAACTTACAGAGCTGTACAGGACCAGTGCTTTTTAAATTAGTTATTGTGGTCTAGTAATGAAAAGAAAGGTAGTTATTACTTCTCAAATATCACTGAAAGGCCCTTATAGTCACTATGTTGTAGCTACTCGTTTATCATGGAAAAGAAGAAAAAGTGAACAATATGCTCAACTCTCTAGGAAGTAGAATGAACTCAAAGTGTGTAAATTTATTAAAAGTTAGGGCAACAAGTGCTTGGTATATTAGCAGTTTTATAAATATTGTTGATCAATCCAGAATTGTTAGAAGGCCAGATTTATCCTGTGAGTGTCCCTGAAGAAGGTACAGGCAAGAACTGGTTACTTAAGACTTTGTGTTGATCATTTCAGTGGTGAATAACCGTGGAATAAATCGCCGATACACAGAGCTTGCACCTAATAGTGAGAAATTGTGATTGAGGTAGCTTGTATTTTTAGCTTCAAATTAACTAATTGATAATACTGTTAAACGTACTAGATCTTTATAAGTTTGTATCTTTTTCTTCTTCATCCTCTGCATTTTCTGCTTCTTCAGAAAATATGTAGTAGCAATAGTCATAAAAAACAGTAGGAAAATGTTGAGAAAATGTGTGTTATTTTTCCCAATGGTCGAATCTTCCAGGCTTTCAGCAGGGCAGTTTAATCTGGTGGGTTTCTCTTTCAGACTGACTTTCACCTGATGAAAATGCCCTTTTTAGCCTTTACCAGTGGTCTATTGATCAATTATCCAAGTCACTCACACTGATACTTATATGCCAAGAAACACTGCCAGTCATAGCTGCTTCCCAAAGTTATCAGCTAAGTGTATTCAGAAACGTAAAAGCAAAGTGCTTTCTTCCCTCATGTATTATCCATGTCCATGCATAATAATACCTCATACGTACTGAGTTTTCCCATGTTCTGGACATTGCGCTAAGCACTTAACATTGATTATCTCAATTAACTTCCCAGTGATTCTGCCTAGTTGCTATTATTATCTAAAGCCCATACATGGAGAAATTGAATTATAGGTTTAAATAATTCTTCATGTTCACGAAGCTAAGAAATAAGACAGTACACATTTGATCCCAAGTTAAGACAGCCTCAGATTTAGTTTCCAAAAGTTGGGTATATTCTTCTCCAAAAGCATCTAATTATGCAATTGGTTCATTAATTTTCTTTGTTACTGCAACATTGCAGGCTTGGTAAAATTAATCAAGAATTCAGCAAAGGCAAGGTTTAGCCTATGCTTGACCAAGCAGAGCATAAAGGCATGAACTGATTAACACTTGGTCTTGATCATATCTGTGACACCACCATTGACTAAATTACCAGTACCTGGGGTTTGTCTATTATATTTGCCTATAGTCACTTATTCTGTCTCTCACACAGAGGGTGGGAACAGTACTTTTACTATTATTATTTTAAGATTCTCTCTCTCTCTGTGTGTGTGTGTGTGTGTGTGTGTGTGTGTGTGTGTGTGTGTGTTTTACCTGCATATATGTAAGTGCAACGTATGCTTGCCTGGTCCTAGAAGGGGACATCAGATCCCTTGGAACTGGAGTTAGAGTTAGTTGGAGCAGCCATATGGGTGTTGGGTCCTCTGTAAGAGCAGTAACCACTCTATCCACTGAGCAATCTCTCCAGTCTCCTATTATGATTATTTTATTAAAATTGAACATCATTCATATTTAAAGCGTCATTTTTATTAATACCTGGTAATGGCTTCTCCATATTTAACATGATTTTTTTCTCTTGAGTTGTACTGAGAACGAGGATACCTAGTTTCAAAATTTTAAACAGTTCACCTTCTTAGGCCAGGTTTCCAGTTTTTGATCTCTGTTATGTCTACAGGTGAAATTATGCCACAACCCACAAGCAGTGTTTCTAGGACCTATCCCAGAATCCTGCTAACCCTTGCTATATTCTGTAACACAAGGCCAAATCATAGGGAAAGTCAAAGGATCAAAAATTTAAAGGCATGCAAGTAAGGCTTCATGTCTTGAGATATCTCCATTTAATGCTCATTCAGGAGTAGCCTCCTGTGGTAAATTGAAAATATAATTAAAAATAAATCCTTGGCTAAAGTAACAGACAGTAAAAACACTAATAGCTAATCACCAGTTAGACTCTTGCTTCCCTTAAGTTTCATCTCTCGGTGCTTTCAGAACACTGGGGGACACTGATTATCTGAACTACATTTTAATAGTGCTAAGTGGAGGACAAAGAAATGAAATAAAAACACACTGACAGTAGAAAAATATACAAACCCACAATATATAATATATATGTATGTGTGTACATATACATGTGAGTGTGTGTGTATGTGTGTACATGCAAATAGGCTAGTATTAAGTATACATGAATGAAGTCTCTTTAAAAGAGCAGAAATTGTAATTTTTTATAAATATCACTTGTTCCTTTTCAGTCACCTCTAAATACACATTTTTCTAACAAGTTACACCCCTGCTGATTGTACCAATTTTCTTTAACACATTAGATGTTTTTAAGAAAAATAATTTGAGAACCAAATATAAAAATAAAAGCCAGTAGTGCCACCTGCTGGACACTTGCATTAAGCAAAAAAAAATGTTCATTTTAAACTACAGACAAAACATATTTTTGGATATAGGATGAAAAATAATTTTTAAAATTTAGCAACTTTAAAAAATATTCATGGAGTTTTTGATGTAATTCATTGTCTGACATACACAAAACCCTGTTGGACCTCCAGAACTAGAAAAGAAATACTCAGTTGATGAATTTCTGAATTATTAAACAGAACACTTAAATCCATGCAGGTGGGGTTAGAAAGATGGATCAGCTATTACACATATATGGTATATTATATCTTATATAATCCAGCTCTGTGTTCCTAGGTTCTATAAAGGCAAGAAATGAAGAAGCTGGAGCTGTCTTCTAGCTTCTGACCTCTTTGGGGATGGGATAATGAACAACATAACAGAGAAATAAATTTATGTGAACCTGTTCTAATTCCACAGATTTCTCTGAATTGCATTATCAATTGTTCACTCTCTTACTATGGTGACTTGCTTACAGTCAAGAAAGCTTATATCCTTCCTGTAAAGTAGATACCATTAATCACTGACCTGACCTCTTCCTCAGTGGAATCACAGGATTTCTTCCTCACTAGGATCTTGGGATTTCTTAAATTGGATTCACAATTACTGAAATAATGCAATGATATTATTTAGAGGAATCATGACAGAATGATTCCCATACAGAAAAATGTCAATGTCATTTTTTGTATATATGGTATATACAACACCTCAGCTTTTGTATATATGGTTGAAATCTGTGATTTTGCCAGCCTTGCTATTCAATAACAATATGTCAATTCCAAAATTAAAAACTATGAATACATTTCACAGATGATTTTACATTTAATGTCTCATTTAATTTAAAATCATATAATAAAATATATATTTTCACTTATTATTCAGGGTAGAGTATTCTCACATAGTAAAATGGATTTAAGTATTAAAGCATCAGATACAAAAAAAATATATGTGCTGTTGGTAGCTTCACTACCAATATTTTGGTCCCAGAAATCTTTCATTTTGAAGATACTGTCTTGACAATATGAAATATGAGAGCATTCTAAGAGGAATTTGAATTGAGGAAGGTCATTAAGGTTGTTTTAAGAGCACAGTTTATTAGAGTATTACAGGTTATGCGGCAGTTTTGAAGACATGGGTACAATAAATCGAGTCTCTCCCTCTCTTACATTTATCAATCTTTTTCTCCTTTCCTTCTTTCTTGCTTGGTTTCCTTTGATAATATCTGTTGCAAAATAAAGGGATGTATTAGAAAGCAATTTGGTGAGCTTGATAAGTACCTAATCTACTGTGTCTTTCAGTACTGAGTAAGGGATTTACTTGTAACCAAAGGGAGAAATGCCAAAAGAATGAAATGAATTTGAAGGTGTAAGAAATTTCCAGACAGAGAAAGGTTACAATCTTTCCCTGCACACTCTACTTTCCTCTTGGAATTTACAACATTTCTCTAAACATGGCCTATTACTGAAACAATGCATCCGAGACTAGTGAAGAAAGTACAGCCCACCTAGGGCCAGTGAACAGCAGGACTTGATACAGTATGAATGTTGAATATATACCTGTCTGAATGGTCTCCTGAGTTTTGTTGGAAGGATTAGAAAAGAGCTATTCTAGTCGTTTATGTATCCAATCTGGAAAAAGACACTACACCCTGGTGGCTGTCTTCCTTGGAAGTACTCTTGCTTCTCCAATAGAGAAAGTAAGACTCTAGAGGCCTTCACCTCACACATCAATGGAAAAAAAATTCATCTTATCAGTAAGACACTTGTGTATCCACTAAGGAAAGATCTACTGATATTTGCTTAGCTGTCATGGTCTAAGAGACCCCAAGATATAAGAAGTATTTACAGTAGTGGGCCCCAGGATCTCAAGTCATCAGGACAGAGTTGTAGCTTTGCAAAGAAAATAGTATGTTGAAGTCAACTTGATAAAAAGGGAGTTTGGGGACAAATGCCATGGGAGGAATAAGATTGTAATGAAAGTGTTTGGAAAAATGAGTAATGAAAGTACTACTGAGACTCAGGTTTAATGGAATGAGTTTATTGCCATAGTTTTTGCTTTTCCTTGGTCAGGTTTTGCTCATATATTTCAGTTGAATTGTACCAAAGATTTACAATGGTTGTTAGTTCACACAAGGTTTCTCTGTGTAATAGCCCTGGATGTCCTGGACTCACTTTGTAGACCAGGCTGGCCTTGAACTCACAGAGATCCACCTACCTCTGCCTCCCGAGTGCTGGGATTAAAGGTGTGCAACACCACGCCCGGCTTGGTAATTCACACTTTTATGATTCCAGAAATACTTTAATTTGCAAGTTGAGTCCACATTTATTGTCACCCTTTATGTGAGCTCAGGAAAACATCTTAAGAAGGTGAATTTAGAATAATGTGTCAACATAGAAGTGAAAGTAAAAGTCTCAGACAAAAGTTAGTTTTCCTGTCAGTAAAATGGAAATGGTACGATCTGTTTCACAAAAGTATTGTAGAGTTAAATGTATGTATATCTTCTGAAAATTAATTAGGTGGGTGATAAGTTCTTTTGTATATGTCAATGTCATTAAATGTATTTACTGTTGCAATTCTATTGAGTTCATTTGTTATTTGGAGATATTTGGTGAGCTGGATGTAATCTTTTCCTCTTTAATATGAAATATTTCACACACACACACACACCCATATATACATATGGAGAAAGAGAACAGACATTATGAACTACTTTCTCCTCAGCTTTAAACAAAATATCTTGAATATTCTTGGGGCACAGTTTATATATATATTGAGAACCTTCATAAATATATTTAAAGAATATGAGAGAGGAAAGCAGAGGGAGAGTCAACATCAGTCTTAGCTAGCTGAAATAATGTTCTCGGTGGAAAAATTTGCACAGGTATCTATGTAATGCAATCCATGTGCACATATGTTATAAGCATTTATGTGTTTATGCATATTTTTCCATTAGGTTAAACTTTGAATTTATCTTAAAATATACTCTAACGTGATGGATTTTTATTTATTTTATCTGTCAATTACAGGAAGAGGTGTAAAAATTTGAAGATAAATTTCTGTTCTTTATATTTTATTCAGTTAAGTTCAAAATTGTCATGTGAAACATTAAATTCACAATTTTTAATAATAAATTATTTTTATTGTTATTAGTAGTATATGTGTGTGTGGGTGTGTATGGATGTGTATGCGTGTGTGCGCATGGATCTTTTTGGTAGTTTTATTGAGACAGTGTCTTGCCATATAACCCAGTCTGGGCTTAAACTCAATCTTCATGCTTCAGCCTTCATAGTGTAGAGCATACAGATGTGGAGCCCTCTGCCTGGCTTAGTGATGTTTTTTAGCTAAATGTTATTCCATGTTTTATTTATTCACCTTTTTTTTTTTTACAATTTTACTATTTCCCTGAAATATCTTCCTTCTCTATTATTTCAAATATTCTGTCTGTCTTTATGTCTAATGGGATTAACCCTCCAACTTAATAGGAATCACAGGTCATGCTGGGTTTGAGTCTATCTTTCCTAAGCCTCCTTTAACTAGATTTTTTTTTTTTTAACAATCTGCCGTGGACATGTCCGTCTGCTAATCAGCTGCCAGGCATTCTACTTATGATTCTTAATGAGTTCCTTATCTCTGTCATCTTGTCCGCAGTTACTAACCATTCTTTCTCAGTCATTTTACGTTTTCATTTTTAACAATTTTTGTATTGACTTTTTCCCCCCAATTTTCATATTTTTCCACTACTGAGTGGGATATCATACCTTTTCTTTCAAGTGTTTTTTGTATACTGCCTAACTGAAGCACTTGCTTTCACTGCACAACAGTTGAAACTGAGGCTCTTGGTCACAGAACCCCATTGCTTGTTCCTATTGTGCACTTTATCTCCTGCTCAATCTACATTTCAAATTAAAAGCGTTTTAGCCAGCACCTTCACTGTTTTATGGGAGTAGAGGAGGTCTTTTTTTCAGATATTTTGTCTTCAGTATCAAGTCACTGGTAAGTTACATGTGTTTTCCTTCAGAATGGTCTATGAAAATTATGATTATATTTAAATATGTATAATTGCATATATAAAAAGCATATTGACTGTTATCATTATTTGCTGAATTGCACATCTATTATACTGACTATTTACCTGAAGATAGTGTCATATACAGAAATAGTAATGATGCATCATTTAAAATATGAAGCTACCTAGGAGTGAACAAATGAGTCCCATGAGCTTGCAGTAGAAAGGTGTTAACTCGGTGTCCAGATCCTCATATGTCACACATTGTACAAAGATTTTCTTTGAGGAATGGGTGTGTGTTTTAATTCTAGAGAATGTTGTCTTGGAATGCACAGGGCCCTGGCTTCAATCTCAAGAACCACAGATACATAGACTAAAAACAGAGAAAAACACTAAAACCACTCAATAGAGGCCCTTTGGATTGGGTCTAGTACAATGTATAAAATTTCCAAGTGTAAATTTAAAAATATCAAAAGGATTTCGTTTTGAAAACATTATGTCTTACCATAAAACAAATGCTAATGAAGAACTGGCAGACTGTCCTATTAGCCAACTCTAGCCTTCTCTCTCTCTTTTTATAATAAATAAAAAGTTCATTTAGAATGTATTCTCACTCATTCATTTGCATACTATCTATGGCTGCTTTCCTATCAGAACAGTGGGGATAAGTAGTTACAATAAATACTATATGACTCATAAAGGCTAAAATATTTACCATCTGACCTTTTACTGGAAAACTTGCTGACATCCATACTAAATAATATTCTATATGATAGAATAAATTTATAAGAAGACTCTTCCCTAGTTTTACTTTGGAAGCATATTTGATTCCTTAGTAGATTTGACAACAATAAAGATCTGACAGAGGCTACATAGTAAGTATTTATTGTTGATTTCCTTTATGCTTAGAGTTTATTTCTGTTTATTTGGGGATATTCATTTGCTTCCATTCTTCACAATCATTTCGTTTAATAGAAGGCAGGAGACTCACAGTGCTATTTTGTATATCTTTTGAATTAATAGTCATCCTTGGTTGGTTCTTACTAACTTGACCTTATATTAATTATAAAGAATAAAATAGTTAATACATCAAACAATTCACTAATCAACTGATTAGATATTTGTGCAATTATTAAATAAAATGGCACATACATTATTCTTTTATAAAATGGAATTATCATGCATTCCAGTTGGGAATCATGTCAAGTATCTTACTTTGTTGCATGGGAGCTTACATACTTTTGCTTTAAGTATGAGTTAGATAGAAAAGATTCCAATGGTACAGAGAAAACAATAATAAAATTCTTCTCAGGAGCTATTACAAGTTAAAAAGGAACATATAACATAACCAAGTCCCAGTACAGACTCACTGCTGAACCGTGTTCATATGTGGACTGTAACAATAACCACCAGAATTAACAATAGCAACTTTGCATTTTATGTTTTAGGGAGCACTCTGTCCAGTCTACTAGATCAGACACATATGTGGATTTGATCAGTCATTTCCCAGGATTTTTCCTAGTGAGCCAGCCAGAGACTGTTGGCTGGGCTTCTTGCAACACTCTCTGCTCTCACTCACAGTGTGGAGAAATTCTTCATCTGGGAGACCCAGTGTAGGTCAGAGAGTTTTGTTCCAATAGTTCTGTTTATAGCAACTTAAGATGAAAAGAATTGAGCAGATGAGTTTGGAGAATTTGAATCTTACTGTAAACGTTCTTATGGGAAATGGCTTATCTTAGCAGCTGATACACCATTAGAAGTTGGAAAACTGGGGGCTCTTGAGTGAGATCAAGAAAAATCAGGGTTTGCGTACACTAGGTCAGATTGTTTATGTTTTCAACTTGATGGGAAAAGTAGATTTGCATGTGCTAGTTTTCCTCAAACAGCTCAACTTTACTTTTCTTTAGGAAAACTTGCTGAGTTTGTCTGCCTTCCTTCATTTACTTAGTTTACTTTCTTGTCTCTTTTGCCCAGGAGATTGCATGAACAGTTTGAAAGCTATAAAGAGCAAGTGAGAAAAATTGGAGAGGAAGCGAGGCGTTACCAGGGCGAGCACAAAGAGGATGCCCCGACATGTGGAATCTGTCATAAGACAAAGTTTGCTGATGGATGTGGCCATCTTTGCTCCTATTGTCGCACGAAGTTCTGTGCACGCTGTGGAGGCCGTGTGTCTCTGCGATCCAACAACGTGAGTGTCCTGTGAACACATCAGGTGCCCAAGAGCTGAACAGAACCGCCACCTTTGCAAGCATGTAACTATGTGCATGGTCCAAGGCTAATGCATGCGTGTAATATGCACAGGAACACATCCTTCCACATTTTGTGTTTTTATAAGATGCCAAACAGTGGAATAGTGATGAACATAGAACTGAACAAGGTACTTTTCATATGTGTGGAGCTTTACAAATGATTCCTATTCCAAGTCAAAGGAATACCTGTCCAAAGCATTCATTTTTGAAGTAAATGCAAACTTAGTATCACTAAGGATTATACAGTCCTTGAAAGGAACTATCACCAATTCTTGTAAACAAAAAGAAAAGAAGAAAGAAAACCCATTGTAGTGTTGTGCCATTTGTCTTCAGATAGAACTGGAAATAGTAAAAAAAAAAAAAATGAAAAAATGTGCTATTCAACATATAATCTGAGTTAATATATTAAGCAGTGGTTAGCTCCCATGATCATAATTTCAGATTTACCATCAAGCCAAAGAAACAGTGCTAAGTTCATCTTATAAGTAGTATTCCAGTATTTAAGGAACATTCAGAATAACCCATTCTTAAATGTTGGGGTTGTGAGGTGTATTCCAAGTTGAAGCAAAATTTTGCTAAAATAAGATCATGGTATTCTACTATACCATAGT
This sequence comes from Lophiomys imhausi, assembly GCA_907164525.1. Lineage (NCBI taxonomy): Eukaryota > Metazoa > Chordata > Mammalia > Rodentia > Muridae > Lophiomys > Lophiomys imhausi. The sequence continues at coordinate 15,363,324 of CAJQZJ010032473.1, forward strand.
TCAAGTTAGAACAAACATTTTATAGTTTAAGATTCTACATAAAAAAAATCAATTCTAATGTAACAGGACCCAGCATTATTATTCATGAAATTCAAGACCCATATTAACAAATATTTACTGTAGAATTCATTTCAGTGTTATTATAATCTTCTTACATTCCCTGTACAGTGAAATTGTGTATACAGAAATTAAAATAATATTTTGGTTGAGATTTGTGGTATAGTTTTGAACAATTGTGATGGCCACTGTCTTAAAAATTTCCCAGTATTTAGTCCAAGAATTTATTATGTTGTCTAACCATGTGTAAAAAACCTTATTTTAAACCATTAAAGCTTTAACCGCTCTTGAAATTCTGCTAATTTGGAAAGATCAGTTAAAATTGATAGCAAACATCTCAGTTGACCATGTATCAGTTGGTCTTCTGAATTGTAGTAGGATATTCTATATTTCCTTTCAGGGCAAATAATACACTGGGTGTAAGTAGCATATCCTACACTTTAATATAAGACTAGTGTTGTCTCTGAACATGAGTCTCTTTAAGTACAAAATGAAGAGCAGTGACTATCTTTTTGTGCTTGTTATGAGAGTGAAATAAAAATAAAGCCAATGCCACATGTAGAGATATATCTGTTAACCCTTTGTCCCATTTTTAGTGTGTGTAAATATGTGCTTTGGAATGAATTTTTCCAGTGGGGCCCAGAGGTGATTACAATACTTAGCAGCCTGGAAGGTGCCAGCAGCAACAGTTAGCTTACACCAGCCTCATCACTGGAGGATTAGCCTGGCGGAGTACCCACCCACCGCTGTTGAAGCTGTTAACTTCCCAGTACAGGGCTGAGGCAAGCCAACTGTCACACAGTTATCTGCTGGTATATCGAAGTCATTAGGGTCAAATTCAGGTTATTTAAAGAATGGTAAACTAAGAAATACTTTTATGCTTTGAAACATATACTAGAGCCTGTGTGCTAGTTCATCCCTTATTATACTAAAATCAACCCAACTTGGAAAAAAATTTAAAGAAATAAAATTAAATATGGTCAATCTTAAAATATTGTCTATGTGCAAGAACAAAATATTGTATAAATATGTTTTCTCCTATTATGAAACATTGAAATACATATAAATCAATACAATTTTTTTGTTATAGAGTAAGTCATGCTTAAAATACTTATATGTTCCCATTTTTATCTATGACACTTTTTATTAGATTTTTTTCCTAAATTTTGTCTCTAACCATTTTCACTGTAATCTAATAAAATTTTAGTATCATCTTATATATTTTAATAAAGTGTTTTCAATAATAGGAAGTAAATGTTGCAAATTCACATTTCTTCCTGAAGATTCCTTTGTTCTTGCTTTTGAGATATTGTTTGCTATCTCAAACATCTTGCTATTGGATGATGTCAACTTTCGGATGTTTCTACCTCAGCTTCCTGGTGTGTGCCAGAACACTTGGTACCAAAGAATGCTTTGAATGTAGACATCTAATCTAAATTTTAAAACTCAGGAACCAGAACCAGTTATTGCATCCAGCACATGGTAGGACTTCTGTGTGTGCTTTCACTATAGGAATTGCTGTGTTCTAAACATGTGTTTTAACACTTTGAAGAAATGTATTTGTTGTGTTGGCATCACTCTATTACTGTGTGGCTCATTCTTGTTTCTCTTCTCTCTTTCTTCTCTCCCTGCTCTGCTTCCTTGGATGTTTTCCCAAAGGAGGACAAAGTGGTTAGAATCAATGCTTTCCTTTCTATGATTTGATCTACTGTATTTTTGGGAGGTTAATTAGTCAACAGTTGTATATAATTGTTAATCTCAACATGTCACAATGCAATTTCATATTCGGAAGGGCTCATCCCTAGTTGTCATCACAATGGAACTGAGATGAACCTCTAAGAGCCCGACAGAATTTTACATTTGTATAGGAAGTTTGGGTAGGACTGAACTCATGGAAACAGTGAGGTTTTGATATATTTACCAGCCCACTTGTCCTTAGCGTTGGGATTTGCGTGACTGTTTCATCTGTTTTAGGAGCAGTAAACTCTAATGTGCTTTTGCATCTGAGCACCTCTTAGGTGTGAGAGCTGGCCACTTAAAGCTTCACTGCAGGAAGAGACAAGGTATACAGACTGGGTACAGATAAGAGATCAAGTTCACATCAAATATAAATCAAATCGAATGATGACACAATTGTTATGCTGAGCCACATTTTGCCCTTTTCTTTGCTCCTGTGCATAACAGTTGTTTTTTTGAGGATGAGAGATCACTTTTAATTCTTATCACTGTAGAATCCACGAAGGTTTTTTTTGTATTTGGGAAGATGGGGTTCAAGCGGCATTCTGCCTTCAGCATCTCTTCTGTATACTCTGTGTACCTTGCTGTGGTGTAAATTAGAACTTCCTCAGGGCTCATTAATTCCCCGACAGACAATGAGGCAATGGATATTTTGGATAAATATATCATTTCAGCTGCCTGTGTTAATAAATTTCAAATGTAAATGGTATAGAGCAGTGCATGATGAGCAAGCATGGCATTAAATTGAATATTAATTTGTGTTTTCAAATGCCATGTTTATTTCTGGCCATCAGTTTTTCTACGCAAAAGAAACAAGGTTGAAAAATTATACAGCACGGTAGGTTTTCACTAAATGTTCTGCCTGTGTTATTGGTGTGTGGGATCATTGCTTTCATGCAATAATGCATCTCATTAAACAAAATAACTGGATAATAATACACACAGAATTTAATAAATAGAATCCCTTTGGACAAGCCGACATTTGAAATGTGAACTTCAGTTGCTTCAGAGAACTAAAGGGTAAGTAGTAATAATGGTGTTCTTTAGATTTTATATAGGGCCAGCTACTCCTGCAGGCCAGGCTAGGTACATCATGCTCTTGACTGTCTTCCAATGATGGATGGTAGGTTAGACATACTGAGCTTATTGTGATTGTTGCCTGCACAATCAGAACCCAGGAAGACTTTGTGGTTGCAATGGGAATACTGTAAAATACAATCACTTTGAACTATTTTATTCACCTGGAGTGGAAAGCATACACCGATTACCTTCTTATGTTTAAACTACTCAGACAAAATTTCTCTAAACACATTTTAGACTGTGATGCACTTCACTGAATCAGTGTTCCAGTCTAAGGATATTAATACTAGATTTTGTCCTCATACATGGTAGAGAGTAACTGAAGACTGTGTGTGTATTTATGCACGCATGCATACATGTGCAAACGAGTCAAAGGAAGCTGGAAGACAGCATCAGATCTCTCCAAGAGCTGGAGCTACAGACAGTTGTGAGCTGGTCCATGTGGATGCTGGGAACTGAGCCTTAATCTGTGTAAGAGCAGAGAGTGATCTTAATGACTGGACTATCTCTTCAGTTCCATAATAATAACTGAGTGTTGAACCCAGTGTATGATTTCTCCAGTTGTTATTCTCCAGTGTGTTTATTTTGGCAGTTGGGGATTGGGGGAGAGACAGAGAGACAGGGAGAGAAGAAAAAAATGAATAAAGTTTTCTTAAACCAATCTTCTTCATGAACATGACTTGGTCTAATAAATTGTTTAAAATATGAGAAAATACCTGTCTAATATGTAAATATCTATATTTTCTCAATTAAGTCCATTTAAATGCTAATTATCATAATTTTAATTTCAGAACTATTTCAACTATTTTATTTTAAAACATTATCCTTATACTAAGTCATATCTAATAATAACTTGGAGACTGTGATTTCCTTAAGAGAAAGAGCTGTCATACTGAATGACTTTGATGTGGGCATTTCTAATAGTTTGTAATGAAAATGATTTTGTACAGTGGATACATTCATTGTCAAAACAAAGATTATGCTTCTTTTTTGTTGAAAACCCTCTTTCAAGCCTAAAATACAGGGATATTATGAAATATCCTATATTCTGTCTAAATTAATTTTATCTTTGATTTACTCCATTTGGTGGCAGTGTGGAATTCAGATCCCTCCCTTGATAACATTTACACATTCTGCTGGTGAATTAGGAGAATGAATCCTCCAAATTCAATTACCTTGTGATTTCCTATACATTCGCATCAGTCTTCCACTGAGAAAGATTGGATTATGAATATAGCAAACAAAATGAACTCGTTACATTTCTAGTTTATTTGATTTTGAAAAAGATGTATCAGACCTTATGCTAAGAATAATTTATAAAAACTTTGTCATTACTCTGCAAACAGGACCCTATCCATTTTGGTATTCTCTCAAAGTGTGAAAACAGTAGATGAATATTTACTAAAATTTATATATAAAATCATTTTATATTTCATGATAATTCATTCTATATAGCATATATATAATTATATATTATTCAATGCAATAAATAATGAGATGCTATGCTTAGGAGTTACATTTTTTAAAACCTCTTTATTAAATTTTTATTGGTATTTATAAAAATTATATTAAAAGCTATGTTGATTAAACAAGTGTGTTTTTGTTTTTTTAAAACCTTATATTAGCAAAGTTTCCCTCAAAATGGAATAGTAAAATCTAATTTGAAGTCAGCCTTATCATAAGGTCTTATTTAAAGGATAACTAATTCTTTTTTTAATTATTTTTTATTTCTTCAAGTTACATCTCAATCACAATCCCCTCCCTACTCCCCCCTCCAGTCCCACCCTTCCACCCTCCTCCCCCTCAACCCCCCATCCTCTTCCCTTTTTTTTTTTTTTTTTAGTTCAAGGTATTTCTTTTTCCCCCCAACAGCTCTCCCTTTCAGTCCAACAAATGGTTCTTTTTCTTATAACTATAAATACAATACAAAACAACAGAAATAAATAGGCCACAATTATAAGAGTTATATGGCTTAGCATACATTCCCAATGTCCAGTCCATATGTATTTGGCACCTGACTTTAACATTCTACTATCTAATTCTTAACAGCACAGAAAATATCCTCACATGGACATGTAGATAAGCACACTATTCTTTTATTAAAAAATAAACAACATTGGAGTTTTTTTTCCTTGCTAGAAATAAAGGCAAGCAAGTCAAATTAGAACTATTTTAAATGAATTATTTGCATGACTGCATTAAATATTTATTTTTACTGTGAAATATATTCTCAGAGTTTCTCTGTATTCAGTCCACCAATGATAAGACTTGTAGTATATAGCCTAAACTCATTGGGAGAACATGATTTTTAAGAATTTTCTTGAGATCCATTTTTTTTTTTCTAGAAGCTTTGAATTTTCTGACATTTCTCTTGGAAATTCATCCCACAAAGGTTTTCTTTTTTTGTTGTTTTTTTTTTCATTTTTTCCTTTATTTTTTATTTCTTCAAGTTACATCTCAATCGCAGTCCCCTCCCTATTCCCCCTCCAGTCCCACCTTCCCACCCTCAACCCCCTATCCTCTTCCCTTTTGTTTTTCTTTTAAGTTTAAGGTATATCTTATTTCCCCCTACAGTTTCCCCTTTCAGTCCAACAAATGGCTCTTTCTCTTATAATAATAAATACAGAGGTAATTAGGCCACAGTTATGAGGGTTATATGTATGGCTTAACGTACATTCCCAATGACCAGTCCATATGTATTTGGTACCTGACTTTAACATTCTACTATCTAACCATCTCCATGAGTTTAAAGTTCTATATCTGACTCAACATTCATACTAATTGCAACACAATTTTAAAAGTATCTTCTTAGATGTATAACACTCTCTTGACTCCTAAACAACTCAAAATTTAATTATGAGACTCTATCTGTTCTTCAATCACCTCAGAGACCTGAGAGGGATAAATATATCTGATTTTATAGGAAGTACAGGGTCTGCAGCTTCCCAAACTAAGAAATGACATACCAGTGGCTGCCTGGACAGTTCCCATTTTCTCTCCATACATTACAGCATCGCTCTTCAGTCGTTTGGCCCCGCTTCTCTGACAGACATTGATTGTAGAGCAGGGGTTATGAAGGACTTACCTACCCTGTCTTGGCAGAGCTAGGCTGTCGACTTACCTGCTTCCAGGTTTTGTCCTTTTTGGACAGCATTCTGTGTACAGTTGGAGCAAGGGGCTTTTCCTACCAAGAGATAGGCTTGCGACTAATTCAATCATCTCCCACTGGAGATTCTTCAATGCTCATCTTCTACATGGGGTAGAATAGGGGGTGCTGTCAGGAGTTGATATGTCTTGATATAAAAAAATCTAAAGTTACGAAAACATCTTTGAATGGCGTATTCTGCAGATCTCTTGAGGTTTTTGAAGAGGCCCTATCTATCTCTTATATTAGGATAAGCAGATGTTGCTTGTCTCTTAGCAGGTTTATTTCTGATTAGCTTAGCAAGTAACTATAATAGGCTGTCATAGTACCTAACAGAATGACCGGCTTGCATAACCATTAGTTTGCATTTCTTAATTATCCTAAACAGTTTATGACAATTAGTAGTAAAAGGCCGAAACATCACATTTCATTTTTTTTTTCTTTACCTCCTAACCCTTCCATCCCATTTCTCTGGGGTGGGGTGTCCTTATATAACATTCCCTCATCTCAGTTGAGAGGTCGTATGAGGGCCAAGAGCCTCTTTATTCATTGGGGATCTATGAAGCAGTACCATCAGTGCAAAGTGTCTCGTTGCCTGGAAGAGAGAACTACTAAACAAACAAATCAATAAGCATACAATAGATAAAAAAGACTAAAAAATAGAAAAATATAACTAATATATAAAAAGTAAATAAAAAATTAAAATTAAAAATAAGAAGTCTATGTCCAAGTTGCTTTTGGTGGTTAGTTGTAGTATTGATACCTTCTAGTATACAGCTAAAATCCTACTATAAGTGAATGGATGCCATATTTGTCCTTCTGAGTGGTGCTGGTTCAATTGGATGTCCATTTGTAAAAGAATGAAGTTAGACCCATACTTATCACCTTGTAAAAAACTTAAGTCCAAGTGGATCAAAGACCTTAACATAAGGCCGGTCACACTAAATCTACTAGAAGATAAAGTGGGAGAACCCCTCAAACTAATTAATTGGCACAGGCGACAACTTCCCGAACAGAACACCAACAGCTCAGGACTTGAGATCAATCAATAAATGGGACCTCATGAAACTGAAAAGCTTCTGTAAGGCAAAGGACACTGTCATTCGAACAAAACGGCAGCCTACAGACTGGGAGAAAATCTTCACCAACCCCACATCTGACAGAGGGCTAATATCCAAAATCTACAAAGAACTCAAGAAATTAAATGCCAAGAAACCAAATAATCCAATCAAAAAATGGGGGACAGAGCTAAACAGAGAATTCACAAAGGAGGAATCCTTAATGGCTGAGAGACACTTGAAGAAATGCTCAACATCCTTAATCATCAGAGAAATGCAACTCAAGACGACTCTGAGATTCCATCTCACACCTGTCAGAATGGCTAAGATCAAAAACTCAAATGACAGCACATGCTGGTGAGGGTGTGGAGAAAGGGGTACCCTACTCCATTGCTGGTGGGAGTGCAGGCTTGTGCAACCACTATGGAGGTCATTTTGGCGATATCTTAGAAAACTTGGAATAGCTCTGCCTCAGGACCCAGCCATACCACTTCTGGGTATACACCCAAATGCCTTTTCATGGAATCATAAGGAAGTTTCCTCATCTATGTTTATAGCAGCCTTATTTGTAATAGCTAGAAACTGGAAACAACCCAGATGTCCCTCAACCGAAGAATGGGTTAAAAAACTGTGGTATATCTACACAATGGAATATTATTCAGCTATCAGGAACAATGAAATTATTCAATTTGTAGCCAAATGGATGGAACTAAAAAAGCTCATCCTGAGTGAACTAACCCACAAAGGTTTTCTATATTTAGAGTTCTGTAGAAAAGTGTTTGTGTTCAGAAGATGTGTAAGTCAAAATCTTAGGTTATATCAAAAGAAGAATTTACATTGTACAAGTTGGTTGGTTAGATTTATCAACTTTTTTTCTCTGGTTTTATTGAACGTACCCTAAATGGAAAACAACATACAAGTTAGTTGCACAGATATTCTTATAGAAGAGGGTAAGGAAAGCTGTGGTTTCATATGTGTCTGTGTCTGCGCATGCCCATGGACACACATGTATTTGAATATGTGCATGAGGAGGCAAGAGTTCAATGCTGGGTGTCTTTCTCAAGTGCCCCTTTACTTTATTTTATTTTGTGCCAGGGTCTCAATGTGTAGCCCTGGCTGCTTGGAACTCTAGACCACACTGGACCTGTAACTCACAGAAACCTACCTGCCTCTCACTCCCAAATGCTAATGCTGAAATTAAAGGTGTGTGCCACAACACCTGGCTCCAATTTACTTTATGAGACAGTCTTTCACTAGACCTGGTTCTGCTAGATTTGCTAGCCAACAAGCCCAAGGGATCCACCTGTATGTGTATCAGTAAAAGGATTATAGCCACAAGCCACCACACCTGGCTGTTTGTTGTTTGGGTCCCCTTGCTTATGTGGTAAGGATTTTGAGCTCTCTCCCCAGCTCCAGCTCTCTAGTTTTCATACAAAAATTTGTTTTAAGACTGATTCCCTAGGGGCTGCAAACATGGCTCAGCAGTTGAGAGTACTGCCCTTCTGGAGGATCTGGGTTTGATTTCATCACCCACCCAATGGCTCACAGCTGTCTGTAACTACAGTTCCAAGGGTCTGTCGTCCTCTTCTGGCCACTGCAGGAACCAGGCATACTCATGCAGGCAAAACATCCATACACATAAAATAAAAAATTAAAAAGTAATGAGTTTAGTTTACTGTTCTTTTTAGGAGTTTTAATAGTTCACACTTAGCACTAATATTCTGGAAATTTTTGATGATATTCAAAGTCATTTGAGAGTTTAGAGGCTTACTTAATCTTGATCTTGTTCTCAATTTATTTTTAATAGTTATAAAATATGTTTTAGAAAATTATAAAGATCCATATTAAGACTAGCAAAACTATACTAGGTTGTAGAGATTGAGAATTTTGTAGTAGAAAGAAAGGGATGTGTTGTGTTAATAGTTTTCACAGAGCTAAAAACTAAGATGGATTAAAAGTAGAGAATTTTGTCTTAAGACATTGTAAAATCTGTTTATACACCTAGTTGTAGGATTTCTGAGTCATGTGATAACTCCATATTTAACTTCTTGAGAAGTTTCCAAACTTTCCCAGTGAAGGATGTTGTCAATTCCTCAGATTTGGTCAATATTTGTCACTATGTCACTGTTGTTCTCTCTCTTGCTTTTCCCCCTCCTTTCCTCTGCCATGTGTGTGGTGTGTGTGTCTGTGTGTGTGTGTGTGTGTGTGTGTGTGTGTGTGTGTGTGTGTGTTTACTCAAGTGGGCTCATGGGTGTGTGACAACATTTGCACATGAAAAATAGAGGTCAGCTTCAGGGATACTTCAAGAGATTACCACCTTGTATGTCACTGGGACATGGAGCATTATTCTCGGCTGGCTGGACAGCAACCCTAGGATATCAGCTCAGTTCAGCCTCCAGAGGACATTACGGTTGGCATTTTTATGGGGGTTCTGGCTTCAAGTATATGTCTTCATGGTTATGTGACAGGTACTTTAGTGAGTGAACCATATATCAGACCCATGGATTTTTTTATTATTTCATTAAATTAATGATATTCGGTATGAAGTGAAATCATATCTCATTTATGCTTTCATAAAACTATTTACAGTTACATTAGTTTGATACTCTCAATAGTTCACTTTGATATAGAGTTATAGTTTTCTGCTAATATGTTTCTCAGTTAAGAATTCCTTGGGCACATTCTTTTCACAAGGCCGACATACTGCATTGGAAATCAGTTTCTTAGTGCTCTTACACCCCTGCCACCTTGGCGCTTAGGAGCTGAGTCAGGAGTTACAGCTGTGGCTTTCTACTGAGTTTGATGCTATCCTGAGCTGCAAGCCTCTCCCCGAAATCACTTTATTCAGAAAGATTTCTGTTGAATTTTGTTACATCACCATTCTACAAAAGCTCTCACAACTGATTTTTGTAGCTCTGTGCTAATTCATCCATCACTGTATTCATTTTTATTGATTTGTTTCATTTTCTTATAGCAAGAGTCAGATACATAATTACTTTTCTTTTAAAATTGTCTGCCTTTTCAGAACACGATTTTGTGGTTTATGCATGCCAATGTGCTTTCTGATCAGTGTAGTATGAAAGTTATTCATTATTAAAAAGAATAAATTGCATTCCATCACTAAGCTTAACCAAGCAGCCCAGAAATTAATTGCGATAATTAACAGTGAAGTCCTTTCCCTGGATAACATGCACTCAGTCAATCATTCATTTATTCTAGGACATTTAAAAGATTTTTATCATGAATTCTTAACTTCTGCATTTAATATAGAGTGCATAAACCCTTTAGGCAACTAATGTATTCTTTAATAAATTTATTTCAATGTGCATATGTATATGTTGTGTGTGTTTGACTGACATTAATTATAATACTATATTTATGTATAATAATTTTGGGATTATTTTTCTAAATAGTTTCTTTTTTTCTCCATGTTAGTGTGTAGGATGATTGAACTTCACTTTTGGCCAACATTGCAGAGTACACAAGCCTTTCATTGGCAAATGCATCTTTTATCCATTTGCATACAAGCTCTTATGACAAGTCTGTTAGTTTATGTCTATCACTGAAATTCTGTTTATGAGAGCAGTTTTAAAGATATTCTTAAGATATGCCAAGACTGTGTTTGCAAAATATACTCTAAACTTAATTGCTGTTTGAAAGTAGTTTAACTTTGAAAAATGTCTTCTAAATTTCATTACTATTAGCTTGAAGTTAGATATTTGGAAGTCAGTGATTCTTTGGTTTCATACATCCCAAAACTGTAGAATTTAGTTAACAACAGTATAAATTGACTATTTAGTTGTTGTATAATATGTGTATGTAATACTTTCTGTATATAGACATCCTTCAGTAACAGAGAGTATTGTAAATCCTTCCCTTGTGTTGCTTTATAGTGGAATAGAAAGAATTTTATGTGTTTCATTAAGAGCATCTGTGTTGTAAAATAATTTATCTCCATAAAAATCAGTCAAATGCTTTTATTGACAATGAAGTGCCATTGCAGCCGATTATGTGGGTAAAGGTAGAGGAGAAACATTATGCTTTGTGAGTCTTATAGATAATTCCAAGAAATTTAACATGTATGTGTCTCAACTACATAAAAGCTGATCAACCATGTCAGTCATTGATGTGTACTTCAAAAATCAGTACAAGCAAAATCACATATGACAGTCACAAGGAGAAAGACATGTAGCATATATTTGAAAGAAAGAAGGTATCTTCAAGTGAATAAATAAAAGTGGCCAACCCACACATCATTGGGACATGTGACTCCAAAGATATTTTAATTTACTCAATCTCTCTAAGACTTCTTAATTCTTAAATCTGATTAAATTTTATTACCGCCTTATTGTGTGTCAAAATATTTAATTCCTTGGCAGTCTTCTTAAATATGTACATTTTATTTCTTCTTGGTACTTACAGTTCCTATAGCTGCCTAAATCCCATCATGGCTGGCTTTACTTAGCATTAAGATCCTTGGTAACTTTTCCAGCTGATGACAGCCTGCTTAACATAGAACCCTAGTATCTTTCCCTATGAAAGACGCTCTCAGTGTGCCTCACGGTTATCTGTCTGGTTCTCTTCTATTTGCACTGTGTAACACATTCTACTTCTGCTTCGAAATCTTTGCAGGTGTGTGCTTTATGATGAACACATCAGTCGACACACCATATGTGGCTAAATTGTATTTCATGAACAATGATATTAAATGTGAATTCAATGATTTTAGATGTGATGTGTTAATATCACTGCTATTCATTAATTACTCTTCTTGACCACAGCTCTATTATCAATTTTTTTAGGCAACATATAAACACTGTCAGTCAAAGTGGTCTCTCATTTGTGTTGTGCCGGGATATTACGTCTCCAATATCCAGAGTTTTCTCAAGAGCTCTGCCAGTCCACATTCTTCTGGATGTGGAGGAACCAAAACGCTGTCCTACCTTTCTTTCTTCCTTTCTTTCCTCCTTCCTTCCTTCCTTTCTTAAAATTTATTAATTTACTCATATTACATCCCAATCTCACCCTTCTCTGTCCTCTCCACCTGTTTCCAGCCTCTCCCCCTTTCCCTCCTCCCCTTCTCAGAAAAGTGGACTCTCACTCTAACAACCCATCCCAGCTCTTCAGGTCACATCAGGATTAAGAGTATCTTCTTCCACTGAGGCCAGCCAGGGCAACCCAGCTAGGCTAAGGTGATGGACAAGCAGGCAGCATGGTCCATGTCAGAGAGAGACTCTGCTCCACTTGCTAAATTTATGTGAAGACTAAGCTTTCTATCAGCTACATATGTGTAGGGGGCCTAGGTCCAGACCATATGCTTTTTGATTTGTGTTTCCGATGTGGGGGTGTGGGAGGGCATCTCTGAAACAAGCAGGAGAACAGGAAAAGGGTATGCTCCTGGGTGGATATGGGGGTGATTCCAGCTGAGACTCCTAGAGCAGCGGACATGGAGACAGAAGTGCTGACCTCCTACCCTGGCAGGACTTCCAGTGAAGGGAGGGGAACACCAGCCCACCCACAAAACCATAAGTTACCTTGCATACAAGTGTACAGGGATAAGCTGTGATTAAGGGAATGTCCAACCAATGACTGGCACAACTTGAGACCCACCCCATGGGAGAGAGCCAACTCCTGACACTTAATGACACTCTGTTATGCTTGCAGACAGGAACCAAGCATAACTATCCTCTGAGAGGCCCCACCCAGCAGTGGATCAAAACAGATGGTCAGACAAATAGCCAAACATTAGGTAGAGTTCAGAGAGTCTTGTAGAAGAGGAGGAGGATGTAGAGAGGGATCCAGAAGGGACAAGAGCTTCACAAGAAGACCAACAGAGTCAACTAACCTAGGTAGGCCCCCGGGGGCTTACAAAGACTGCCCTACTTTTCTTATGGTTAGCAAGTAAATATTTTTCATTTTCCCCTATTCATTTCCAACCATTTTCTCTCTGTTTTCCTTTCCATCTTTAGTTTGTTTTCAGTGTTTGGTAGCATGAAAGTTGGAGTATTAAGATGTGTTATTAAATATGATATAGCAAAGGTACTAGGGTACCTAAAATAAATCTAGAAATTGTATAACTAATGCATCTGGATTTCTATCTTAAAGCTAATCTTTTTTAAAAACACAAAACATTTTTGAGTCTTTTTTTTTTTTTTTACTTGTTCATCTTCATGATGAATGAAAGAGCTAAACTAAGCCATAACTAATGCTTTTTCAATGCTGAATAATTTTTAGCATTCTGTCCTCAGCTGTGGTGATTACTTCTTTAGCCATCGCAGGGCTTCTTAGCACACTCACGGGGTAGAGTTAAGGTCAGGGGTTAGTGGTTGGTGTTAGGATTAGGGGTTAGGAATTAGGGTTAGGGGCTAGTATTATGGGATAGGGCTGGTGGTTAGGGTTAAGTGGTAGTGGTAGTGGTAGGGGTTAGAATTTGGATTAGAGGACAAGTGTTAGGGTTAGGTGTTATGGATAGAGGTTAGTGTTAGGTCTGCCTGAGTTCCCAGGTTCTCCCAGAATGCCTCAGTTTCTACTTGTTATAGGGCATGCTACGCCCCCACAAGCCTTTACCTATGTAACCTGGACATCTTGAGAGCTATCTCTCTCTCTTGGTCTTGCTCTCGCTCTTTTTCTCTCTTACCTCCTCTTCCCCTCTGGCTATTCCTTTCTCTCCCCTCTCTGCCTCCTTCCCCTGACACACACTCTCCCTCCCTCCCTCCCTCCCTGTCTCTCTCTCTCTCTCTCTCTCTCTCTCTGCATGCCCATGCTGTCTCTCTTTCCCTTGGCTATCCAATAAACCTACCTTTATATAACTTAACTTGGCCTGGATTGGATCATTTCGCACAGTGCAGGAATTTTTTTATACACCAGTTAGGTTTATGTTTATGGTTAAGGTTATGGTTAGTACATCAGCTGAGTTTTCTTTGCTCATTTTCTCTTCTTTTTCTTTTTTCCTCATCTTCACCTTTCCTTTTCTCAAAATGTCATCACTGATTTTTGCACAATTATCTTTCTCTGTGAGTTCTGTATCATGTGAAAGCAATCTTTTCTGTATCATATTGGCCTATATTTATTAAAAATTAAACCCTTCCTTAACTACACCTTACCTAGGTAGGTAAAAAAAAATACAGTTTTTCTTTTTCCTGGAAGTTCATCCAATATTCTTGTTATCCAGTATTGCTATTTCTTGGGGAACCAATTGTTCCAATATTTCAGAAAAATCCAACTTTTAAAAAATAACGTTTTCATTAGGTTTCATCCTTGATATTTGAAACTGACCTCTTTTCTAAATTTTGGTTTTAGAAAAAAGAGGAAAGCCATTGCTTTTTGAAATCTCTCAACTTCCTTAAAGATGAGAAAGTATTACTACAGGAAGGAGCCACATAGTAGGGCCTTGTGAGCTGGTCCCAGGGTTCTCACTCTGTCTCCTGCTTTAGCACTTCCTTCACCTTCCTTTTGACATCATTGTGGGGTTGTGCTTACGGCACTCACACTGCGACATCAATTATGCCTACTTCCAGCCACTGTGGGTGTCTCTACCATCCCAACATCTCTGTCTGAGTTGTAAGAAGAGAACACTGGGATACCTTAACCAGGCAGTCAAAATGCATTAGCAGATATTTAATAAGTTCCTGTGAAGATTCAGTTGGTAAACTGCTGGCACTAGAACCTGGATTTCTTCTCCAGCACTCTTGTTAAATGAATGAATGAATGAATGAATGAATGAATGAATGAAGAAAGAGAGAGAGAGAGAAAGAAAGAAAGAAAGGAAAGAAAGAAAGAAAGAAAGAAAGAAAGAAAGAAAGAAAGAAAGAAAGAAAGAAAGAAAGAAAGAAAGAAAGAAAGA
>CAJQZJ010032473.1:15379473-15396712 GCA_907164525.1 Lophiomys imhausi
TCTATCTATCTATCTATCTATCTATCTATCTATCTATCTATCTATCTATCTTCTAGCTAGCTAGAAATATTTGTTCATTATTCTTTTTGTGAAAGGTGTGAAACCTGTTTCACTGTCACATTCCTGGTGCCAAAAATGTTACATGTCATGGGTATAAGTCAAAAGCCGTGAGGATTGTTGAGGAGTTCTTAAGCTCTAGGCTTTTAGAGCCAGCTTCATGTGGCCAATGTAATGTGTCAGTTTTCAGGTGTTACAGCCTTCCTACATGAAAATCCCAGTGGGCATCGCAGTGCTGTATTTTTTAAAATTGTATATTGACTGTTAAAGTAATGGAATTTGTAGCATAAAAGCAGAATGTGAAGGTATACCCAGCTTTTAGAGAGTTTTTGGGTTTTCTTACCCATTGTACCAGAGTCTGTCCTTACTCTAACACCTTGTGTTATTCACCTCAGAGCTTTCTGGAGAACCTTATTTACTTCCCCTGGGTTTCATTTGTCTCTCTTGGATTACCAAATGACCACTGCTTATTTTTGGTTGTGAGCATTTAATGGCCGAGCCATCCCTCCAGCCCACCACTGCTTAGTTGGCATAATCTGTTGCAAATATTTTTCAGTTGTTTAGCTTACCAATAATACCCACCAACATTCATTGATTGATGTGTGTGTGTGTATGTGTATATGTTGTTATTTTTGATGTTTTCAAATTTTGGAAAATTAAAATATTGAATCATTTAAGTTGAAATTTAGTCCTGTAATTTTAAAAATATTGAAATTTGGGATAATAAATGCAATGTCTGCTCCTCAAATAATTAACAGCTTCTTTTCTAATTTAATGATGCTTAATAACTGCGTTTTTATAATGAAATTCTACATGAAAGATTAAAATGTTTCTATGCTCAAAAATTACAAATATCTCTTTTATAAACTATTTTTAAAAATTATTTCTATTTGATAGAGCACCAAATTAAGTTTTCTCCTTGAAGTCTCTGTGTTTTGTTTTATTTTTAAGACAGTGTCTCATATATCCCATCCTGGCCTCAAATTCTAGCTCAGACTGGCCTTGATGTCCTAAACTTGTTTCCACCTCCTAATTGTAGTAACTACAGGTGTGAGCCACCATGCCCATTTTTCCTTATGAGTTCTTAGTATTTTCCTGGGTTGCTAGCATGATTGTCACATATAAAAATCTGCTAATAGGTCTAGATGCTAATTACTATAGTAGAAAAAGTAAATGCTAATATAAATGAGCAAGACATTATCAAAGAAAGAAATTGAAGTCACAGAGATGTTTTGTACCAACAAATACTTTGAGAGATACCTTTTGATCATTTCACTTGATGTCCTAATACACAGAAAGAAGCAAAATGGCGTAGTTTATAACAATCTCATTTTAAAATATTGATATTATCTTATGAACTATTACTATTTCAAACATGAGTGAAATCTTGGAGTGAATTTTCTCCAATATATCTTGAAATATTTCAAGAAGGAAGAATTTTGGAGTTATATAAACACATTATTGATCTCTAGTTACTTCTCATTGGGAGATTAAGCTATTTCGATACCTGGAAAAAATGAGCAAATGAAGAGTTTAACTTGGCACAACTTAGTAAATATATGTCAACCCAAAGGTACAGCTTTGTGATTTGTTTTTTAAATTGGTATGTCATTTAAAATGCTTTCCAGAGTACTTTGCAATATGCATTATTTCCTGGAATATTACCCACACTGTCATCATGCCAGTCAGTACTGATAAGAGTCTCTGCAGGCACAGATGAAAAACAAGGCTAGAGTTTAGTAATTTTCTGTACATCAAACTGTTGGCAGAATGTCATTGGAAACTGAAGGCACCTGTATGAAAGCCTGTGACTTTTAAAATAGAATTATTGATTAATTCCTTCTGAGACATTCTCATTATAGACTAGCCTATGATATTTGTAACAGATTCTGTAGGAAATACTGAATATTGCATTATATTTATAAATGTATTTTAACCTCTTCATTTTGTTTGGATTGCTTGATGACAAAGACCAGGTTTTGTTTGGTTTTTGTTTATTTGTGATGCTGCTTAGCATTGATCACAATGCCTTACATATTGTGAGCTCTCAGTAAGCTTGTATTGAATTGAGGTATAAGTGAACAATACTCCCTATACCCCTTTCTGTCAATTAAGGTTTTCTTTTTAAGTTTACTGCTTGAAACTCTTAAAATATATTTTTGTATTTTAGTGTATACTTTACCTAAAAAAGGCTAGAAAATGTCTCTTCTTTGAGAACAATTTTTTTATTAGATTTTAAAAAGAAAAATAACCCAGGGCAGATAAGCTGTAACTCTTAGCTACTGCATGGAGTCAGAGAATGGGAGAGACAAGAGACAAATGCCATGCACGACAGCAGGGGATTCATAGGCATAGAAGCGCAGGAGACATGTGGTAGGGAGGTAGCTTTAGAGAACGCTTAACTAAGCCCAATATCCCAGGGAAACGATGCACTTAAATTTTCATCAGCATCTGAAAGAGAGAAAAAAGGAAAAGATTCAGAAAGGTTTATGGATCCAGTTGAAGACTTGGGTGGACCGAGTTGAACACTGGACTGCTCTTTTTGTAGAAACTGAGCTGAAGGGATGGGGAGCAAGAATTCTGGGATGGAAAAGTACAAGATGGAGTTTAGGCAGAAACTGAACACATGTTCTAGTGATTGGCCACTGATTTAGACTATCACTCCCGAGTCCTTCACAGAGGACTGGGCGGTCCCTAAGTCCTATCTCCTTCCTGCTTTAGTTAGACTTCCGAGGTTCTTGTGAAGACAATTAACAGTACCAAAACAAAAACAAACAAACAAAACGCCCTGTACTTTGAAGACAGCTCTCCTGTGCAAGGCTGCACTGTGCTGCTGTAGCACACACATTTACACTGTACTGTAACACATGTGTCAACATTATAACATAACCACGCATCCCCCATGATTTTAATCATGTCCCATGCTCTGTCAAACTGACATCTCATTACCCTGATATAATCATTTAGTCTTCTGAATCCAACATACACTTCAATGGTGAATTTATTTCTGTAAAGGACCAGTAGCAAGTATTTTAGGCTTTGTGGGTCTTACAGTCCCTGGTTTAATTATTTCAGTTCATCGTTGTAGTGTGAAAATAGCTGTGAAAAATAAAAATGTGTGTCTCAATAGTAAACATAACTTTACCTATGAGCAAATACATATTATATAGCACTTGGGTCTAATAAATTAATAGTCCTTTTTTACTTATTCTTTGACAATTTCATATATGTATATATTATATATCTTGGCCACACCCACTCCTCACTCCTGTAGTTTCTTCCAGGCACTTTATCACATTTTTCTCCCAATTTCATGTCCCTTTCTCTATGTATATGTATATATAATATTTTATTATGTATACATATATTATATTTTTACTTACTCATCTATTTATTATTTAAACCATTGATTCCAAGTAGTGTTGTGAATATGTGCGTAGGTTTAGGGTCATCCATGAGGATGTGGACATCCTTCCAGTGGCTTCTCATTAAGACAAGCTATCATTTTTTACCATTAAAACATTACTCATCAGGACTGAAGAGAGAAAGGAAAAGTGTCTGCCTAGCATGTGTGAGTCTCTAGGCTCTTTCACTATCACTATTTTTTAGCTTATGGCTGGTCCATAATGGATGGCAGGTAGAATTGTGCCTGTAGACTCAAATTGTTGAGTTTTGCTATATCACTCTACTGAACAAAAGGAGGAGTCTCATAGCAAAATAAATTTTACCTAGTATCTACTACTAAAAGTGGCGCATATATGAGTGATACTATCTTGTCATTAAATAAAATTATACAAAATAAAAGTTATGCAACAAACTATGCATTATAAATATTAAAGAGTATATATAACATTAATGTATGCAAAATAATATATAACAAATACCAAAGTAATTTTCTACCAGTAATATGTTATATAGATTAAAGAAATTAAGTGTGTGTGTGTGTGTGTGTGTATATATGTGTGTGTGTGTGTGTGTGTGTGTGTGTGTGTGTGTGTGTGTGTGAACATGGATATGATGAGGTGTATTCCACTGAATATATCATAGATTTCTAATTTGCCACCCAAAAGGAGTCTCTTTTATTAGCCATAAAAATTATCTTAAGAAGTCAATGTGTACAGTTTAAAACCAAATAGAGCATTATCATTTGCTAAATGACAGCTGTTACCGAACTTTTAAATTATTATTCATTTAACACTTATTTATTTATTACTAAATTCACTTATAACAAACACCAACAATTTCTTAACTATTAATCCTATAAATTCCTACAACCCCTTTAACCTATCCACTAAACCTATTGATAATTATAACAATTACTTTCATAACCTTTTAGAATGATACAGTCTCTGGGGCAGGTTCTCAGTCGTCAGGAACACAGTCTTTGTTGTAGATTCTTTAACACACTTAGCAGTCCTTCTTCTGGATCTCTCAGATGCAGGTTCGTCAGGGTAGTTGGTTATTGCAGTCTCACCTTAAATAAGGCTTCATGCTTTCTTCTCTGTGGGAGACCCCAGCCGTCTGTAGGCCACCTTACTTCCTTCGTCAGCAACTCTGCCACTCTGCCTCAGTCTTTAAAGCTGGCCACACTTTCATTCAGGCCACTGTTTGGACAGGTCAAACCCCTCTAGGCAAAAGCTGAGCCACAGGGTCCAGTCCTTGGCCTTTTGGTGTCTTGCTCAGGCTTTCTTTGCTCACCGGCTTCTTTCTGCTTCAGGGAGAGAGCTGGCCATCAATGGCCAGCCGTTTTTTCAGCAGGACTCTTGGAGCTCTCTAGCATCAGGGGCCTCTTCTCTTCTCGGCTCCAGGCACTGTCCTCAAATAGGAGGAACTCTGTTTCAGCTTAATTTGGGCTCCGCCCACTTAGCAGCTGAAAACAATGTCAGGCCAGATACTTTGTTTCAAGTCTATTGAGTCTTTCCTGTTTTCCTGACTTCAAACTTGTTTTTCAGTCTATTGAGTCTTTCCTGTTTTTGCTGACTTCATGCTGATAATGCTCTTCAGGCCCCGAATTAAGAGACAGTATCAGAACCTCTTATATATTTTCTAAATCTAATTTATCTAACTCCTACAGACAGCTAACAAGATTTAATTTTAAAAACACATATTCCTTTTGTGCTGTTATAAAAAGATGTCTATTTTATCACAAAGCAACCTGGAAACATACTCATTTGATAATGTACTATAATATGTGTTTCCCTGTCTTTCACTCTTTAGTTATCCTATTACTCTAATTTTGATAAATTCTGACATCATATTAGAAAAGTTGAAAGAGTGGCCCCTCAGCTACTATTAGGAAAGATCTTTTCATAACAGAAACTAATAAATACTAACTAAACTTTGGCCTTGTTTTTGCTATTCTTAAAATAAAATGACAGGGGACTCTGGTTTTTGAACCTAGGGCCTTTCATATACTAGGCATATATGCTAGAACTGTTATATCCCCACCTGAAGATTTGTCTTTTTGGTACTGGGAATTGAGCCCAGGGCCTCTACAGTAAAGCTCTCTACTACTTGAGTTTTGCCATTAAACCCCTCATTCTTATTTATAAAGTTAGAGTTGCCTTTCAGTGATGGAAAACATAGAAGCAAGTCTAAGTATTTAAAAATTCCATCATTTCCTTGGCCATCTGTAGAAATAATTAAATTACATTGGGTGCCATTTGTAGAAATAATTAATTCAATTGTTTAACAGTATTTATATTATTGTTAATTGATTGGCAGCTCTTAATCCCTTTAGACCAGCCATTAAAAATCAGTACACACAGACACCACATGGATTTTAATAAGCCTTGGCCTGAATTGAGCAATCTTGGCCCACCTAAGGTAGCTCTTAATTCTATTACCCAAATATGATTCCATATATACATACATCCCCTTGGACTGCTATTCTCCATGCTATGCCAATGTTCCTGGCCATGTGGAATGAGGTTATTTTTTCTAACCCATTGTTTGTGTCCTCCTTCTTCTTGCTCCTTGCTGAAATGAGCTAATCCTCTGTGTAAAACACAGGGTTCCTGTTCTATTCTCGGGAAGTCCCACCTTCCTATACTCTTTCTTCCCAACTAATTGGCTATCAGTGACTTTTATTAACCAATCAAGAGAATGCCTCAGAAGGGGTAGTAACCAGATCTCAACATTGAAATCAGCTTATGACAAGCAATGTTATTAGACCTTTTCCAACATCCTCCTGGACTCCCAGACTCCCCTGGAGCCCTGGCGAATCTCCTGCCATGCTGCTGGTAATTCTACCAGCCTAATATAACAACTTACATTACTTAACAGAGTTTAGGTTACAGGTGGTATAGGCCACCCTTGATCCCGAGGCTCTTTCCCCAGGACAAATGAGGCAAATGGTTAAGGTGGGCCAGGCCACCTGCTGCACTGCCAAGTCGCCAGCTGCTCTGCCGGTCTAATCTTACAGTTTATACTTACTAATAACTACAATTGATTATTAAATTGTAGTTTCAACCATCAAGTTTGACCAATGCATACCATTTTGTCAAAAGCATCATTACTGCTATTTATCAAAAAATCACATTTCTTTCTCGGTGGTGGTGGTGCATGTCTTTAATCCCAGAACTCTGGAGGCATAGGCAGGCAGATCTCTGTGAGTTCAATGCCAGCCTGGTCTACACAGCGAGTCCAGGACCACCACATTTCTATCTGACTTGTTTGATCTGCTTAAACAGTTTGAGGACAAAAATTCTACATATTTTCCAAATCTTCTCTGTGATAATGTTTCACATCTTTCTTATTGAAGAGGAAGCTTTCTCCTCATGCATGTGTCTCCAATACCAGAAGTATTCTACCACATATTTCAGTGCTTAATGGTAATGCTATTGATGTTAAAACTCATTTGTCTCTTGTTTATAAAGGAATAAACTTCCATTTCACTTCTGTGTTATCTGCATTCTTCCATCATGTGGACTAATAATGGAACTTCTATGAAAGATTTTTGTTTTTCTATTATATTTTACACATTGGGCAAGATGCAAACATTCTGATCAAATATATTTTACTTTTAAGCTCGTTAACTGAGTCAAGTCTATAGTGACTGCACAACCGTGGAATCATTTTCATTTACTTTTAACTAAACTACTGCAAAACTCCGTACTTTGAAGAAAGAAAGAAATTGAGTCTTAGTAATCACTGAAGTTTAATCTCTCTAAACTTATGTCTTCTACAACCTCCAGAGGCGTGCCTTTTGTATTCACTACTAAAGCATTATAGAGATATCTTTAGTCAGTGCATCTGTACTGGCCAACAGATAACTCCTTAGCTATTCTGTACAGTATGTGGACTGGGGAGGGGTGTGTGTGTGTTTTTGTGTGTATGTGTGAATGTGCATGCATGAGTATATGGAAGCCAGAGGCTGATGTTAGATGTCTTTACCTGATTGCTTTCCTACTTCAATTTTTGAGAAAATCATTCTCACAGAGACTCAAGGCTTTTTAAATTTTTTTAAATTAGGGTGCCTGAACAATAAATTCCACAGATTCCCTGATTCTCTGCAACTCCCCAACACTGAGATTATATGGGTGGTCCATCATGCCGAGGTGGTCTACATGGGTCCTGGGTGCATGAGTTTAGTAGGGCATCCCCTATTCCCCAAAGATGTAGGTGGAGATCTTTGATTAAGCTGAGTCCCTGATCCTCTGATCTAGCTTTTGGACTTTGAGGAAAATAGATTTCCAAATGAGATCTAACTAGAAGTCCACTTCATAAAAGTAGACAGAAACTGAGCACACCGTTATGAAATAAGTATGAAAGTAAAATGAAGTGTGTATTGCTGGAATTCACTGCAAAGGCAGAAAGGAATGGCACCTTTCCATAGTTAAGTGAATACAACCCATTCCATGCATGTTCTCAGAATAAGCAGTAAGATGCATTCAAGTAAGAAGGTTTAACTGCATCATTTCACACACAGTTCATCTTAAATTACCTAGCAACTGTAGTGATGAAGTAAGTTAACCCATCATTGGAGCGGCCAAAGGGTACAAGAACTTTCTTTATATAAAAGGGAAATGAACTTCCCCTACCTTTTGAAAAGAGCTTCTATCCAAACGTGGAGCTGATACCTGCTGAGCTTAGGCTCTTGACATTTTGTAAGTTAGGGGTAATGTCTCCCTTGATAATTGCATTTCAACTAGATCATGTCCGATGTTCAGATGTCAGTGCATAGCCCAGTTACTACAGGAACCCGGAAAGCCTTTGCTGCCTTAAGAGTGAATGGTGTGGGGTTTAAAGCTGGTTTGAAGTTCATTTAATTTATTTTTTAAAAAGTTTTCATCAAAGAAAGAGGGGAAGAACTTACAAATGAAAAATAAACAAATAAAAAAAAGGCTGAAGGGGAGGGATGAGATGATGCACACAGCATCAATACCTCCTTTTCTACCTCTCTTCTCTTCTCTTTCCTGTTTTAAAGTTTTCAGCAGATCTTAAACCAGTTACCCCACATCCCCGACACAGCACATCTGTCTGCTTGAAGGTTTTACTCCAACATCCAGGCCTTGATCCTCAGCCAGCCCTCAATAAGTCTTTAACGTCTCTTGGCTGCCAGCTCATGGCTTCTTGAAGGCCATGTTATCTTCTAGGATCCCCTCATAAATGCACAATATGGTTTTTTATCTTTTCAAAAGTGACTGATGTAATGCAATAGAGTATTTTACCAGATACTGATAGTTTTCAAAATGAAGAAATAATTAACAGGTTGGCATCTTAAGCTACTTTCACACAAGACCACTAACATTGAGTTTACTTCTTAAACCTGTTTTTGAGCTGAACAAACTATATTAACAATTGTGAAACACAAACCCTTTGCTATGTGTATATATGTTCACTCCATAGTCTTGCAGTATATGCTCAGGATTTTAATTTCTTTTGTAGGTGTAACATTCTATCTTTAAAATTATTATATTGAATGTAATCTTTCCAGATCATCTCATGATGATAAATTAATTCGTTGGCATGGGTAACATAGCAAAAAGTTATTGATTTCAAAACATTTTTTTTTGTTGTTTTAAAGCATTTTGTAGATGCTTCCAAAGTTTTTTCTTCCCAAATATGTTTCAGTTTTCTTTTTTAGTCATTCCTTGCTACATAAAGTCAGTTCCCTTTTCTTGTCTTATTTTAGAATGATCTTTGGGAAGTTAAAATTTACCAGTGAGAAGTTCAGAGACCTAAAAAAAATTATTGATATGTCCTTAAAAGATATTATCTGTGAAGAAACACTTATTCATAAGTTCCCAACCAACATGAGAAAGCTGTGTCATGAAGTGGTCTCAGGTCTACAATATGACAGGGAAATGGCTTCTTGAAGTCTAGAGATGACCATGCTTGGGATGACAGTAATTGAAACAACATGGAGCTTCATGATCTGAGAAAACAGCCACCTCCTCTCTACTTTGCTTATGTTTACTTGTAAAGGTGGCACATCACTGGGTTCTCCAATGGAACAGAAAGAATCAATCTAGTTTTAGTCATAACTTTGAACCTACCTAATGCATTTGGGCTCCTGGTAGAATTTCTCCTCTTAAAATTGATTGAACTCTATTTCACTCATTTCAAATTGAACACAACAACAATAACAAAAAGGACAAGCCAGTAGTTAGCTTGTAGTGTAGTAGTAACTTGTTTAGTCCACCCGGACATTACTTTGGAACTGTTTGACCCTATAGTTTCCAGAATCATCCATAAAAATGTAATGAGCAACTTGTAGCCTGGAAATTTACATGGAAAAACTAGACATTTTTGTTGCTCATGATTTTTATTCATGTAATATTCGTATAAGCACATGGATTTACGGTGATTCCTCCTATATATTTTATTTTCTACCCAATGTTTTCCTCATGATGAGACCATTTCTTCTTTTTTCTTTTTTTGGTTTTTTGAGACAGGGTTTCTCTGTGTAGTGCTGGCTGTCCTGTAACTCACTCTATAGACCAGGCTGGCCTCAAACTCCCAGATCCACCTGCCTCTTCCTCCTGAGTGCTGGGATTAAAGGCGTGTATCACCATGCCCAGCCTGATGAGATCACTTTAATTCTTGAAGAATAATGAGAAAGAATTAAAAGCCATTTTAACCAGTCAATTTTAATGACTAGAAATTTCAATAGATTTTGTTTCAGCAATTCTTGAAATGTAGTTCTTTATTGCTTTCCTGCTGGCTGTTCTTAAATTGAAATTATTTTTCACCCTGTCTGCACCAATTTTCTGTACAATTCAAACCCTTTGGCTAGGTGATTATTTCAGAAACTTTACTGTTTAATACTCAAGTGAGTTTCATGTTTGTGAAATATAAGTCACTCACAGCTACTTTGTTTTGACTTTATTATTCTGCATCCTAGCTATTTTTTGCAGATATAAGGGTTTTTGTACTTTATTCCTATATTCATTCTTTTGCTCTGATGTTTGATTATCTTATGCCAATATTTTATTTACCACTTCTGCTAAACAGTTATGCATAGTGTATATTCCACATACATTTTAAAGCATAATATTGAGGAGTAAGATGATAAAGGGAGTAAGGTGTAAGGATGGGTAGTTTTCTTACAAAGGTGTCTTGGGAGAGTGTGCACTTCTTTGATCCATGAATTCCATTACTGTGGTATCAACATTATTTTGTTAACTTTATGTGGTCCATCTTAGATCTTTTATTTTAGTATCTAACCTACTACCAAAAAAACCTCCCACATTGTTTTAAAATATATATTGAATATACATATGAAAGCCATTTAGCATGTAGGAAATAATTCAGACTATATGGAAGATTCATAAAAGGCCAAAGGTCTGAAATCTTAATATTCTTTTTTTTTTCTTTTAGGTTTTTTTTTTTTTTTGAGACAGGGTTTCTCTGTACATCCTTGGCTGTGCTGGAACTCACTCTGTAGACTAGTCTAACCTTGAACTCACAGAGATCTGTCTGCCTTTGCCTCCTTAGTGCTGAGATTAAAGGCGTGCACCACCACACCCAGCTAATCTTAACATTCTTTGAAGCAGTGACTATGAAAATTCAATAAAAATAAATGTAAATTCGGGTGTGGTGTTGCATGTAAATGTAGGAGTTTTAGAAACTCAAGGTCCTCCCTCAGGTACATAGGGGCTTTCCATACCATTGGACTACAAGAGACCCTGTCTTTACCTAATTTCTTCTGCCCCACAAGAAAAAAAATAACAGAAAATGGGAAGGTATTTCTTCGTAAAGCAGCTGAATTGGAAAATATTTTTATGACATTGAAACACTCAAGAGGATTTATGTTCCAGATTATTCAGGAAACTGCAACAGTTCGCAAGAAACAAAATTAAAAATGATAGGGTATGCTAAGAAGCATAATAGGAATTGATCAACTTGGCTTCTGAAGGCATTGATGAATTACTCATGATAATCTTCATACATCTTTGTGACTCTTGCTTTCTTTTTGCAGAGAGAGAACTACTCCCTACATCTGCTGGTAATAAAAATTGTGATTAGCAAAGAGAAGTTCATCAATTCTCATTCTCTAGCATCAAGGGAGCTATAATCCTTCATTAACGAGTAGAGTAAAGCAGACCAGTTTCTCCTTAAAGATAAAAAGAGTAGGATGCCCTAAATGTAGCCAAATTAGCAGTGGTAACAATTAGTGCCAATATCATCACACATCTAAGTCTTAAAACACCTCATTAGAAAATATCACCAATTATAAGGCATAAATTTCTGAGCCTGTGCTGAACACACAGTACTGTTCCTTGTGTTCTCACTCCAGTCTTCCATCCATGGGCTTTTATTTGATCATCAAAATCTAATTATTTCCTCCCATATGACAGATGAGGGAAGTGAGCCATAGCACAGTTGTTTAAGATCATGTTTGATTTGTTGTAGTTTTCCTTAAAAAAAAAAAAAGCTACTATAATCTAGTGACCATAAACTCTACAGGCACGCATATTTATTACTTGAAAGTTGTTGCTATGTGCTTTGTATTTTTATCTGTGGATATTATTATTTAATCACAAGAAACTATTCCTTTAGGTTTCTGATGATGTTAAGAAATCAGCATTTCTAACCATCTCAGGTATACCAGTGATATTAATTCTGGTCCACAGACTGTGTAATAGAAATATATGGCTTTTCTTTTCTGTCCTTCAAGGACATGAAAGCTACTTAGAGGGTATATATGATATCAAGTAGACCTTTGTGGGTCCAGGGAACTGTAGGGTGAGGCTCAGAGCAAGAGAGGGGTCAGCCACCGTTGAGGAGGTCAGGAAGCCTAAAAGCCAGGTTGATCTTTATTTCTCCTTATAAGGTAATGTCCAGCAGCACCTGTAATTCCTCCTTAGGCAAATGAGGCATCCTCAGCACCCTGGTCTTGGCCACGATATGTGCTCACCCTGATAGCCCCTAATCACCTACCAAAGGCTTAAATAGCATTTGTTCCCTCCAATTAAACGAGCAGTCTCACTGAAACTGTCTCCTGAGAAGTCTGTTTCTCACACACTCACTGTTGCCTGAGGTCTCCATCCACCATCTGTTCTTGCCTTACTCCTCCTCCCAGGATCCACCACTTTTGATTGTGGAGCAGTCATGCCATTATGGGTGGGGCCAGGAATGGCAGGCTTTAACTTACATATTGGCTGTGTCATAGTAGATGGATAACTTTACACAAACTAGATTAGAACTTAGTAACTGGTCTCACTAGCAAAGCAGAGTTAGTTGTATCTACCTTTCTTACTCAGTATAATAATCAATAATATCTGCTCCTCATTGGCTCTTCAGTGAAAGGAATTTATAAAGACATTATTTTGCATTCTGAATATCTTGCTTTTTGTTTTGAAAATACATCACTTTTTGGACATCAAACAACTAGATAATGTGTTACTGCTGCCAGATATGTCCAGAGAAGGTCTGTTTAGAAATGGAACATAGTGCATCTTACATATTTTTCATCTTTAGTATATCAGGCATTTGAGACTATTTTACTTCGTACATACAATTTGATATCTATGAAATATCAGAATGCATACCCAAGTATAGTTGTCTTTTTTATTGTTAAAGAAATACAAATAGATCACTTTTCTTTGAGTGTGTTGTCCTTTTAAGGGCTGAGAAGTAAGGTTGGGAACAAATGTTGAAGGATGGAAGAGTCACTACACAAAGTAATCATGTCATCTCTCCTTAGTTACCAGTTTCTGAGCCACAATCTAACTATATTTGGGTATCATGGTCTTAAGACTGATAGCTGAAGTAGAGAATTTAGCATGCTATTGAAAACTAGCCTCTAGAATTAGTTATCTGATACATCTGACACAGAGCTGTGGATTTGGGAATAATATTAAAAAGTTACATGTTCTAATAACATATAGCAAAGATTATAGAATTAAGAATGCTAATTCTCATACCAGTAGAACAGTGTACACTAGGTATGGACAGTGGCTGTTGACTTGTTTTAATGGAAAATAACCCTAAAGAACTACTCCAACAAAATCACCAATCCCACTCCCTCCTCACACCCACAAAGCCTACGTACTTAAGATTCTTGTGTTTTTAAGTCAAATGATCTGAGAAGCTTATAGTCAGCTATTGATGTTCTCAGTAATTTAGACATGGCATTATAAGGCAAAGATATCTTTAAAGATATTTTCCTTATTGGGAGGCTCTTCCACTTCTCCACCTCTCAGTATTACCCAATTGCCCACAGATCTTTGTCTGAGTTGAGGCCTGGAAACTTTCCCCTTTCCTTGTTAGCACATCTTTTGTTTTGCTTTCATTGAGATATTGTTTAGGCAGCCATCTTGATGAGTTTAAGAATTTCATACAATGTACTTTGAACATATTCAATCCCCAACTCCTCCTATGCTTTCCCTCCAACTTGTAGTTTTCTTCTTTCTTCACCAAGTCAAGTTTGTGTTGCTCAGTTAGTCTTGGGACTGGGTCCTGCTTGGTATGTATAGTCAGGCTACCAGGGGTCACATCATTAAAGACAACTATTTCTCTCCAAGTGACTATTAAATACCAATAGTGCCTCAGGAGTTGAGGGCTTCATGTCCTCTTACTTTCCTCTATACTGGGACTTCCTGTCTGCCTGGAACATGTACAAGTCTTGTACATGCTGTTGAAGTCACTGTGAGTTCATGTATTTGCTTTATTTTGTCTGGAAAACAGTTTTCTTGATGTTATAGATAACTTCCAGCCTTTGCAATCTTTCCATCTCTTCTTCTGTAATGAATGTCCCATGTAGAGCTTATCACTCCATAGCCTTATATCCTTTGCTCATTGACTAGTTTGGGGTATTATATTAGAAAATAAGATTACCCCCAAGAACCTAATGTACTTAGAGTACTATTTAACACAAAGAAGGTTTGTGACAAAACTGAACAATTATTAGAATGAATTAAAGTGGTCTGTTCTCACCTCAGCTGAACTGTTTATCAAATGTTTCTCTGTGAAGGTTATAAGAGCAGCTTATTACTTTTCTCTAAGTTCTATCATTCTGTTAATGAAAATGTTTATAGTCTGTAATATTTTCACAAATCATAATGTCTTGTTTTCGAAATAATTAGTAAATGTAATGTTCTAAACCTGGGATAGTACGGATACATTTAATTCAGCACTCAAATGACTTAAGAAGGAGGATTATGAGTTCAAGCTCAGCCTGGGGCCCATAGTGAGTTCCAGAATAACTTACTCTACATAGACAGACCCTGCTTAACACTCTGTTTTTTTTTTTTTTTTAGTTCTTTGTTTCTATTTAACTTTTTAAAAGATTTCTTATGTCAAGTTTTCTATTTTAATTTTTTTTAATTGAGTGAGTAGAAACTAATTTATTCAGTCTTTCTTTTATTATGAAGTATTATATGAGACACAGAACATAAGTTACTTCAACTAAAAGATCAATTTAATCAATGTTGTCTTCACCTTATAGAGAAGGAAATAGAAGCCAAGAAAGGTAGACTGCATTTCCTCCAAGAAATAAGTCAGTTATGCTACTATATATTATCCCTCACCATTTCTCTTTAAATGGAAATAAATTCTTTGTTCTTTGGAGCAAACTATGAGATACTTTGTTACCATTTAAAAATATTTTTTTTAGATAGAAAGCAGGAACATTAAAAATAAACAGTATATATTTTAACAGGATAGACAGTGAATCGCTAGTTTATACAATGACCTCTTTTCAATGGTGAAAAACAGGCAATCACTTATATATTGTTTCTTAAATCAATCGGTTTGCTCCTGAAGATCATAGATAATAAGACGGAAAATAGTTTTTTAAGATTGGTTGCAGATTTCTCTCAGTGTGAAATCTCTGTCAAATAGTATTTTCCATTATGTATAGAGAAATGAGGTTAACTCCAGCTTAAAATTAAGCAGGCATCATCTTGCATTGGCAGGTGCTTCTGCTGCGTTGTGATATCATTTCCAAGGTAACTAAACAGAGCTCCATAAAGGAAGGATTATGTTAGCAGGTGTGAAATACTCAGCAGGGGAATGCTTTACAAAAACTGTACAAAACCTTGAAAATAGTTGGCATTTTTTTTTCACAAACATTGACACCAGAAAGAATTCATGTGTATTTAGGGAAGGAAGCAAAATATTACCTTACAACATAGGAGAGCATGGTGAAAACCAGGCAATAATTCATTAGAAAAAGGAGAGAATGTGTAAATAGATTATACTTTGCTATAGTTTATCAAACAAGCTATTTCTAGAAGATTGTTGATGACCATGATTATGTTTATTATAATATGCTAGTATGTAACTAATAAAATTATTTCCCGAATAAATGTTAAATAATATTAAATAAATGTTAAATATTTTCTGTTTTGGTAGATGCTTCCATTTACTTCTAACTTTTAAGTTAGTGATGGAATTCTCTTGAATGTGGTGTTTATTTCAAGACTGTAAGCAGAATGGCATATAAACTATTTTAATATATGGTTAAATGCATTTCTTAGTGGGAAAGAACATTTTAGAAGCAAACACAAAACTGGTCATTTTTCTATTTCAGTAGTGGGACAAACAAAACAGGAAACTGTTCAAGTGCATGCTTTAAGAAAAAAAAAAAAAAAGAAGATCAATATTAATTACTTTGTGGGACCAAGCACCATAAAAGAATGCCAATACAAAACAGTTTGTTTAAAAGTGTCAACATTGCCAGGTGTGGTGGTATGCATGCCTCTAGTCCTAACACTCAGGATGTATAGGCTGGTGGTTATCTGTGGGATCAAAGCCATTGTTGTCTGCATAGTGAATTTCAGGACAGGACTACATAGTGAGACACTGTCTAATACTAACACTTTCTGATAAAAAAATAAAACAAAACAAAACTATTTTGACTAGGGGTTGATACAATATCTTGTTGCGCTGTTGTTGTTTTTCCGTATTATTGTTGTCCATTGGTAGTTCTTCATTAGAGTAAAGTCAACTAAGGTATATTGATGTAGTCATTTTTTTTTTCATTCCAATGCAAAATACCCAACACAAGCAACTGAAGGAAGGAAGGATTCATTTTTGCTCACAGTTCTAGCGTTCAGTTCGGCATGGTATTGTCTTCATGCAGGCAGAGGCTTGAGGTTGTCGATCATCAGGTGTCAAAATATGAAAGCAGAGAGTGGTGACTGCTGATGCTCAGCTACCTTTCTCCCTTTTAGTCATTCTGGGAGTCCACCAACACGTGGGAGTAGTATACTCATGTCAAATAAATCAATCTAGAAACTGCCTCACAGACATACCCTAAAGTCCCCTCACCCCCAAATGGAATCTCATTTTTGATTCCATTTCCCTAATGACTGAGGATATTGAACATTTCTTAAAGGGTTTCTCAGTCATTTTAGATTTCTCAATTTAGAATTATCTTTTTAGGTCTGTACCCTATTTTTCAATTGAGTTTTTTTTTAAATATCTAGTTTCTTGAGTTTTATATATATATATATTAGATATTTGTTGTCTGTAGGAAGTGGATGCATTTTTTTTAATGTTTATTTATTACTTCAGGTTACATCTCCATCACAGTGTCCTCTTTTCACCCCTCCCAGTCCCGCCCTCCCACCCTCTACCCCCATCCCTTCCAACCCACTCCTCTGGAGAGGAGTGTCCTTACATAACAGTCCCCCACTTCAGTTCAGCTGCTAGGGCTTTTTTTTTTTTTAATAATTTATTTATTGTTTCTTCAAGTTACATCTCAATCACAATCCCCTCCCTACTCCCC
>CAJQZJ010032473.1:15397112-15409692 GCA_907164525.1 Lophiomys imhausi
TTTGCATCCATGTTCATAAGGGAAATTGGTCTGAAATTTTCTTTCTCCGTTGGGTCTTTGTGAGGTTTAGGTATCAGGGTAACTGTGGCCTCATAGAATGTGTTTGGCAGTATTCCTTCTGTTTCTATGTTGTGGAAGAGTTTGAAGAATATTGGTGTTAGCTCTTCTTTGAATGTCTGGTAGAATTCTGTGCTGAAACCATCTGGGCCTGGGCTTTTTTTGGTTGGAAGACTTCTAATGACTTCTTCTATTTCCTTAAGGGTTATAGGACTGTTTAATTTGTTTACCTGTTCTTGATTTAACCTTGGTAGGTGGAATCTATCAAGAAAATTGTCCATTTCATTTAGATTTTCCAATTTTGTGGAGTACAAGTTTTTGAAGGACCTAACGATTCTTTGGATTTCCTCAATGTCTATTGTTATTTCCCACTTTTAATTTCTGATTTTGTTGATTTGGGTATTTTCCCTCTGCCTTTTAGTTAGTTTAGCTAAGTGCTTGTCTATTTTGTTGATTTTCTCAAAGAACCAGCTCTTGGTTTTGTTGATTCTTTGTATTGTTCTTTTTGTTTCTAAGTTGTTGATTTCAGCCCTGAGTTTGATAATTTCCTCTCGTCTGCTCCTCTTGGGAGTGTTTGCTTCTTTTTGTTCTAGCTCTTTCAGGTGTTCTTTTAGGTGGCTAGTATAGGAATTCTCCAGTTTCTTTTTGAAGGTACTTAGAGCTATAAACTTTCCTCTTAGCACTGCTTTCAATGTGTCCCATAAGTTTGGGTATGTTGTGCCTTCATTTTCATTGAGTTCTAAGAAGACTTTAATTTCTTTTTTTATTTCTTCCCTGACCCAGAGGTCATTGAGGAGAGAGTTGTTCAGTTTCCATGTTTTTGCAAGCACTCTGTTGTTTTGGATATTGTTGAAGCCTAGCTTTATTCCATGATGGTCTGATAAGTTACAAGGAGTGATTTCAATTTTCCTGTATCTGTTGAGGCTTGCTTTGTGACCGACTATATGATCGATTTTGGAGAAGGTTCCGTGAGGTGCTGAGAAGAAAGTGTATTCTTTTGTTTTGGGGTGAAATGTTCTGTAGATATCAATTAGGTCCATTTGATTCATGACATCTGTGAGGTTCATTATTTCTCTGTTTGGTTTTTTCATTGTTGATCTGTCCAGTGGTGAGAGTGGTGTGTTGAAGTCTCCCACTATTAATGTGTGAGGTTCAATGTGGGATTTGAGCTTCAGTAGTGTTTCTTTAATGAATGTGGGTGGTCTTACATTTGGGGCATAGATGTTTAGGATTGAAATTTCATCTTGGTGGATTTTTCCTTTGATGAGTATATAGTGTCCTTCCCCATCTCTTTTGATTAATGTTGGTTGAAAATCCAATTTGTTGCATACTAGAATTGCTACTCCAGCTTTTTTCTTGGGTCCATTTGCATGGTATATCTTTTTCCAGTCCTTTACTTGGAGATAATGTCTATCTTTTTTGCTGAGGTGCATTTCTTGTAAGCAGCAGAATGCGGGATTCTGTTTTCGCATCCATTCTGCTAGCCTGTGCCTTTTTATTGGGGAATTGAGTCCATTGATGTTGAGAGATATTAATGACCAGTGATTGTTACTTCCTGCCATCTTGATGTTGGTAGAAATAGTGTGTGAGTGAGCTTCTTTTCTTTTGTTTTTGCTGCAGGCATGCTATTTGCTTCCTGTGGTTTCTTGTGTGTAGTTAACCTCTTTGGGTTGAATTTTTCCTTCTAACATCTTCTGTAGAGCTGGATTTGTGTATAGATATTGTTTGAATTTAGCTTTGTCATGGAATATCTTGTTTTCTCCATCTATGTTGATTGACAGTTTTGCAGGGAATAGTAGTCTGGCCTGGCATTTGTGGTTTTTTAGGGTCTGCAAGACATCTGTCCAGGCCCTTCTGGCTTTTAGAGTCTCTGAAGAAAAGTCAGGTGTGATTCTGATAGGTTTGCCATTATATGTTACTTGACCCTTTTCCCTAGCAGCTTTTAAAATTCTTTCTTTGTTCTGTACATTTAGTGTTTTGATTATTATGTGGCGGGAAGATTTTCTTTTCTGGTCTCATCTATTTGGGTTCTGTAAGCTTCTTGTACAGTTATAGGCATCTCTTTTTTTAGATTTGGGAAATTCTCTTCAATGATTTTGTTGAAGATATTTTCTGGTCCATGGAGGTGGGACTCTTCTCTTTCTTCTATTCCTATTATTCTGAGATTCCGTCTTTTCATTGTGTCCTTGATTTCCTGAAGGTTTTGTGTCAGGACTTTTTTAGATTTGACATTTTCTTTGACAGATGTATCCATTTCTTCAATTTTATCCTCTGAGCCTGAAATTCTTTCTTCCATCTCTTGTATTCTGTTGGTGATGCTAGTGTCTGTAGTTCCGATTCTTTTCCTAAGGTTTTCCAGTTCTATGGATGTCTCAGATTGGATTTTCTTCATTGCTTCAACTTCCCTTTTCAGGTCTTCCATTCCTTTAAGTGCTTTATTCATTTCCATCACTCCTTTGCAGTACTTTGTTGTTGCTCTCTGAGGTATTTGATTTCCTCCCTTAGGCCTTCTATTATTAATATAAGCGTAGGATTAAGGTCATTTTCCTTTGCTTCAATCGGGTTCAGCTGTCCAGAGTTGTCTGTAGCATTATTGCTAGGATCTGGAGGCATCCTATTGTTTTGGTTTTTTTTTTTTTTTTACCATGTTCTTGAGCTGATCTTTTGTCATCAGATGGACCCAGGTGTTATCTGTTTGTTTCTTTTGTTACCTGACCTTGGTGCTCAGGAAAACTCCCTGCCCTGGGGGTTGGCTGATCCTGAGATCCTGGTGTTTACCTCCAGATAAGTTCCTGTAATAGACTGACTGGCTCTCGGAGAGGAGGGTGGCTGCCACTCTCCTCAACTGCTTGTGACCCAATTGGACCAATATAGAAGGGATTGGAGTGGGGAGAGGGCTAGCCTCTGAGGACCTGGGAGCTGACAGGTCTCCTCAGAAAGGCAGGTAGAGCTGTGGTTGGGTCTGTGTTCTCCTCTCACTGACCCAGTCATTCTGGCTCCCCAGCTAGGCTGACTATGCAGGTAGGGAGCTCCACCCACAACAGATGCTCACAGCCTCAGTTGCTGACTGCCTCAGATGCTTGGGTGCTAGGGTGAGTGACCCACCCGCCCCAGTATTTGTGGAGAACACACTGTTGCGGGCTCTGTTTGCAGGCAGTCTTGGCTCCTAATTGCTTTGCTGTGACTGGATTAGGTCTCTGCCTCTCCTCTCCGCTACAGTGCACACTGTGACACCATGTTGGAAACTCCAGGAAAAAAATAATCTCACTTACCTTTGCTCTTGTGGTGTGGCTGGAGTGCAGGCTGGATATCAGGCAGACAGGCGGGGCCACTGGTCTGTGGCTGGAGCCATGGGCTGGATCCGCTCCTGGGCTAGATCTCTAGCCAGAGCTCCTCTCCAGACCGGTGACGGAGCTGGCTGATCTCAGGGTGGTGTTCCGGGGAACTGCGTGGGCTGTTTTACCTGGTGACCGGTCTCAATGTTCGCTGTGGGAATTCAGACACCGTCTGTGTTTCACTGTAGGCTAGGGGACCTCACATTCACTCCACAGTGACTAATCTCATTCACCTACTACTCAGATGCACTGCTCTATGGTCGGCGCCATCTTGGATCCTAGGAAGTGGATGCATTTTATAATGGAATAATAAATGACATAAATGCTTAAGTGTCACATTCTGATATCTATCAACTCAAAATAGTGAGTAAATAATTTATGAAATTATCATAGCCTATTGTACAATGATATAAAAATCTATAGTATAATATTAGGTAATGAATCATATAAAGCTACCTAAGTATACCTGTGATCAAACAGAACTTGCTTTATGTAGTTGTACCAAGTGAAAATGTAATGAACTGGAAATTTTCTGCTGAACAGACAAAAACAAACAAATATAGGAATTGAAGAGAAATTGTAAACTTTATGTGGCAATTGATTTTATAGAGGGTTGAAGAGGAATATGGATAGCAACCCAATATATTCTATTGCACCTCCTTAAATATGCTACTTGGAAAATCTGATGAATATAAAAGATGGATGTGTTTATTATGTATTTATTTTGAGAAGGGGTTTTAACACTGTAGAATATTTTGGGATGTTTTTAAATGTTTAGAACTCATAAAATGCAGAATTTGCTTGCATTCTATCTAGGTGTAAAGGACAGAGAAGAAATGCTGTTCAGATAATAACTCTCGCCTAAAGAAGGCAGAGAATTAATTATGTTTGAATATGCTAGTGATTATATTGCTCCCTGATCTCTCTTCTGCCCTGTGATGAATTTTTCTTTGCTTGACAAATTACATGATTCCTAGAATGATTCTCTCTCTCTCTCCACACACACACACACAAGAAGTCCTCCCTCTTTTTTTTCTTCGTTGTGAATTTTGGTTCCTCCTAAGAACTAGTATGTACCTCTGCCAACTGTAAACTGCTCATGCATGGAAATATTGATTGTGAAGCTATAAAGTCAATGGAAAGCTAAGTCATTGCTGTCACTTATACCTATACCATAGTGATGTCATATACATAGGTTGCAACAAACCTGTTTTAGGGATTTACTGACATAGATGTAAGAACAGAAGTGGGGCTCAGGGAGCAAGAGATGAATATAGAGACAAATATGACTGCCTTCTGCTATGAAAAGATGAAGAAAGAGCCCAATGAATTAAGGAACATCAGTGAGACTGGCAATGGAAACTTGTGTCATCACTATAGAAGGATGGCTTGTGACCACTGCTGATGAGTTAAAGAACTTCGGTGTTAAGTCCCAAGTCCACCAGAGAATGGAGCACATGAATATTCAGGGTGATTGGATCTTGAAGCCTCTAACTACCTCAGTATGGGTGTGTCTTTACAAAGTACATATGTCTATGGACCCCCTCATTTCTCTGTTCCTTGGCTTGCTTTTATCCTGTGGCAACATTAACAATTTTCTCCACTGTAGCCTTCCATAATATTTCAGCCTCTTATTAGATTCACTGCAATGAGTCAGATAGCTATGAACTGAGCCAAAATCACATGAAGAGAAAAAGTAACTAATGCAATAATAATAATAATAATAATAATAATAATAACAACAACAACCAAATCTAAATCTATGAACTTAACAGCCAAGAATGTGTGATGAGGAAATTATTCCTTTCAGTTATTACTGTTAGGAAAACAAGATTATGCACAATGAAAAAATAAAACTGGAGCCTTATATCACATACAAAATTGACTTGAAATAATAAAAGAATATACCACAAGATTCAGAATTCCTACAAGAAAACAATGGGGATTGTCTTGACATAGATACAGAAAATGACTCTTTTTTTGCATGATATTAAAAGCACAAATTATAGAAGCAAAATAGATAAATGGGATTATACCAGACTAAAACTATGCTTCCAAGCAAAATAACCAAAAGAATAAATAAAGAAATAAACCAAAGAATGGGACAGAATATTCAATGAAAGGTAATATGCATAATATATAAGGAATATCAAAAATAACAGAAAAATCAGGCGGAAAAGTCGCAAGTAGCTGAATTTAAAAGGTTGTCAAGTATGATAGTTAATTTTGATTGTTAACTTTAGAAACTTAGAACCACCATAAGATGGAGGTGAGGCGACTTTAGGGTATGTCTGTGAGGCAGTTTCTAGATTGATTTATTTGACATGAGTATACTACTCCCACGTGTTGGTGGACTCCCAGAATGACTAAAAGGGAGAAAGGTAGCTGAGCATCAGTAGTCACCACTCTCTGCTTTCATACTTTGGGCACCTGATGATCGACGACCTCAAGCCTCTGCCTGCATGAAGACAATACCATGCCGAACTGAACGCTAGAACTGTGAGCAAAAATGAATCCTTCCTTCCTTCCTTCAGTTGCTTGCGTTGGGTATTTTGCATTGGAATGAAAAAAAAAATAATGACTACACCAATATACCTAAGTTGACTTTACTCTAATGAAGAACTACCAGTGGACAACAATAATACGGAAAAATAACAACAGCACAACGAGATATTGTATCAACCCCTAGTCAAAATAGTTTTGTTTAATTTTTTTTTTTATCAGAAAGTGTTAGTATTAGAATGTGCTGCTAAGGATACACAGCATGGGAATCCCTTTAGATCACAAGTAGAACTGCAAATTAGTATAACCAATATAAAGAACATTGTTTAGCAGGCCTGGTAGTGGGAATATATCTAAAGGAAATAAAATACCTTGTGAAGGATATCTGCACTGCCATGTTCACTGCAGTGGTATCACTTTCAGTAGTCAGCTAATGAGAATGACCATAGTATCCATCTCTGATGAATGGCTGAAAACAATACGTTGAATGAGAAACATTTTTAATCTACAAAATGATGACATTCTGCCATTTCTAACAACTTGTTTGGAGCTAGAAGTCATTAAGTTAAGTCAGACACAGAAAAATAAATATGATATTGTCTTATTAATATGTGGAATCTTAAAATTCCTGTTTCATAGAAGTGGAGAATGAGGTAACTGCAAAACACATGGAGCCAGAGAGAAGGAGCCTGGAGAAGGGTTGATTGACAGGTATCAGATTGCAGTTAGGTAAGAGCCAGTTCTGGTGTGTTCGTTTACAGGAATGTAAGTATAGACAACAGTTACTGTATATCCAAAAAGTTAGAAAAAGGAGTTTTATTTGACCATAAAAAAGTGGTAAAAGAAGAGGTAAGCATTCTTTATCAGGTTTTAAATTTATATGCTATATGCATTTAAGAAAATAGCAATATGAAACCCCATCAATATACACTGTGTTTTTTTCTGTATCAGTTACAAATTAAATTTAAAACTCCAGTGTGACTTTTCAAAATCTGGACATTTCCCTTGCTTGCATCTTGTGTAAGTGGCACTATTTGTGTTTAAATTTACTATTGTACTTTATATTTTGGGCATTTCTTTTTATTACTTTCTTTTGAAATAATTATATTCATCATTCTATGTCTCCATTAGTATGTCAATAATTCACTCTTTTGCTACTCTTTTGTTATTCATAAATTCTTATATGATTAATGTTTAATGTATGAATATGTTCACTACTTCCTGGAAGATATAAGAACATTATGCCACATTAATTTATATTCTCTAACCTTTTATTATACTAGGAATTATACTAGGATTTATTCTTTATTATAAATACTTTATTTTTACTTACTGATTCTTACTGTAGGTTCTTTTTTTATCTTTATGTAGTTGGCTTTTTTCTTTCTTCTAAAAATGCCCTTTAGTATTTCCTTTTCTATGGTTCTGCTATGTCATTCACTCTTTGGTTGAATCAAAATAACTTTTATGGGATTTTTTTTTACTTCCATGGAATTTCATTTGATGTTAATTTTCCTTTACCACCACAGTATAGCTCAACTCTCCCATCTCAGCTCACATTTGTTAAGTTGTCAGTTGTCCATATTCCTATAACCCTTTGGAAAGGATCTTATATTTTTTCTCTGGCTATTTTGAAGTTTGTCCTCAGTCATATAGTTTTGTTCGGTTGTACCAAGGTGTTTTTATTTGTTTTGTTTTGATTTTTGTTTAATTGGTTTAGATTTTAGAGTTTGCAGCAGTTCTTAAATTGGTGGCATAGTGTTTTTGATTGGTTTCTTAAGTTAGATTGTAGTAACAAAGCATTGTAGAGACTAGATGACTTTAATAACAAATAGCAATTTCTGACAGTACTGGAGGTTAATCCTTTTAATCGCTTTGTTGGGGCTTCACCGACATGGCTTCATCTAAACCCATTTGCTCCCAAGAGTCCCAACACCATCTACCATTATATTGAAAATTAGGGCTTCAGCATATCAGCTGGGCTGACACAACCTATTGACCTCTTAGCAAATTATTCTAAAAACCTACACCATTGGATACTTCTCTGCTTCACAATCTGTTGTGTATTTTAAGGATTCCAGTAACACACCTTAAACTTTTAACCATTTACCATATATCTCATAGAATTGTCTCTGTTTTGCACTTCATGGCTTTTTCTTTCCTTACTTTATCAAAACTGGAGTTCAATTAGCTTATCTTCAACTTGGTGTAATTTGAAAGTATGCTAACTTTCTGCATTCTTAATTATTTCAGTTCTTTAAATTTCTGGTTTTAGAATTTTCTTCGAGTAAAACTCCCTGACTTATTGCTTAACTTTCTTATCTATAAGACTGCATATTGAAATGTGTCTTCTAAGGTAATTCCAAGATCTCCTAAGCTGTGTATGCTCTCCCTCCCTTCCTCCTTGTCTCCCTCCCTCCATCCATCCATCCATGCATCTTTCCCCCTCTCTCTCTATTTCCCTCTCTCCTCCTTTGCCTCTTTCCTTTTTCCCTCCCTTTCTATCGTCTTCATGTTCTGTCACTCTCTGTCTCTGCCTCTTCATCCATAGTGATTTATATATGATGTATTACATTTTTTTCATTAAAATATTGTTGACAATATGATGCTCTTACACTTTTGTCACTTATCAGGGACAATAGAAGTGAGGGTAGATGCAGATTCCTGTAGTCCAGTCAAGGATGAACTGCTTGGAAGGCAGGAACACACCTACATCTAGAGGAATAAAAAGGAAGAAATGATTTTACTTAGGCCACAGGAACATAAGGTAATGAAGACAACCACACAATGGAGCCATAGAATAAAATTATTGATATAACTTTTTTTAATAATTTATTTTTTATTTCTTCAAGTTACATCTCAATCACAATCCCCTCCCTACTCCCCCCTCCAGTCCCACCCTTCCACCCTCCTCCCCCTCAACCCCCCCATCTTCTTCCCTTCTTTTTTTTTTTCAGTTTAAGGTATTTCTTTTTTCCCCCTAACAGCTCTCCCTTTCAGTCCAAAAAATGGTTCTTTTTCTTATAACTATAAATACAATACAAAACAACAGAAATAAATAGGTCACAATTATAAGAGTTATATGGCTTAGCATACATTCCCAATGTCCAGTCCATATGTATTTGGCACCTGACTTTAACATTCTACTATCTAACCATCTCCATGTGTTTAAAGTTCTATATCTAACTCAGCTTTCATACTAACTTGCCTCATAATTTGATATAACTTTTAAGGACTACTGGAAAAGAAATATCTACATTTTTTTCTGGTCTCTAGAATCCTATTTTAACTGACTTTTAATTTTAGTTAAAACATAATTGTATATTTCTTCCTTCAAACCCCTCCTGTATCCTCTGCTCTAAGTCCCCCATCCTACTCCCTCTCACATCCATTGCCATATTTTCTATGATTATTATAGTTACATACACTCAGAGACATGTACACACTAACACATATGAACACACATGCACATATGAGTATGTTCATGTGTGTTTGTGAATATAAAACTCCAGTCTGCTGAGTCCACTTAGTGTTGTTTGCATGTGCATGATTTCAGGACTGACCTCGTGGTATTGGATAACCAATCAGAAAGCTCATCACTGGGAAGATTAATTCTCCTTGTCTTCATGTCACTAGCTGCCTGAAGTTTTTTTTCTAAGGACCAAGTCCTGTGAGACTTCCCATGTTACCATGTCTATTGGTATTGTCATTTTTTTCAGGTTTAGTTTAGTCAGTCATATGATTGAGGTATCAGGGGTGTAGTTTCCTTGTAATTTCTCAAAGATATAATCTCACACAAGACTTCCTATTGCATTGGTTCTTAAAATCTTCATGCCCCAAGAGTTTCAACTACCAGGCATGATTTCACTTCTTTTGAGTGGGTTTAGCATCTTAATAATACTTACATAAGTAATTGTTTATGACAGTGTGTCTGTTTATATTGTAGTGTTTATATTTATGTGCCTGAGGTGGAAACTTCCACAATTTGTGTAACTTTTACAATATATGTTTATATATCTATATTTATAGTTTTTAAGATTGAAAGCCTAATTTCTAGGTTCCAGTTGGGTTGGTTTATAGAGAAACATTTCTTCCTGTCTTGTAGTTGGTCATATTTACATTGTTCCCGCAGTGCTATATTACTCTTTATTTGAAGATGAGTGAGGGATGTATATTTATATCCTTTACTCATATATATATATGTATACATAAATAATCACATATATGGATATATATGTATACATATGAAAGAGAGAAAGAGATAAAGAAAGAAAGAGAGGGAGAGAGAGAAGCACTGAAATTAATCCTATTTTATTACAGCTTGTTCTCTAAAACTTCATTTAAACTACTTACGAGGCCTATCCTTGTAATAGAATCATAGCATGGGCTAGAATCTGGGTTTTAAATGACACAGTCTTTTCATACCAAACTTTATGTAATTTTCTCAGCAATATTTTATAATTATATTGAAATATTACAACTATTAGCATTTCTAAATTTTTATAATTTGTGTGAAAAATTAAGCCTTCAAATATATGCTATTAGCTAATGGAAATAAAGTTGATGATTTATATTGAATTGGAATCTTATTTATAAATAAAATCATTCATATGTTTCAGTAGTGCTTCATAAATTGTTTGGGTTATTTTGTATGCAGCACAGAAACTCCTTAATGTTTCTTTTCAATTTTTTTTTGGGGGGGGGGAATTTGCTGTTTGCTTTTC
Source organism: Lophiomys imhausi (assembly GCA_907164525.1). NCBI lineage: Eukaryota > Metazoa > Chordata > Mammalia > Rodentia > Muridae > Lophiomys > Lophiomys imhausi. The sequence goes on from CAJQZJ010032473.1 coordinate 15,407,731, forward strand.
TTTTTTTATGTTTATTTATTACATCAAGTTACATCTCCATCACAGTCCCCTTCTTCCACCCCTCCCGGCCCCACTCTCCCACCCTCTCCCCTTCTCCCAGAACTCATAATTCTGTTTTTTTAATAATTAGGCCACAATTATGAAAATTGTAAGGTATAACATATCTTTCCACTGTCCAGTCCATACATATTTGGATATTAATATTCTATTAACTCTCTCCATGAGTTTAAAGTTCTATACTTAACTCATTTTCCATCCTAACATGCATTACCAACTTAAAAACATTTCAATTTTTTCGTCTTTAAAAAATTAAGCTTCAATTAATCTTTCTGTGGATGCTGTGACTCACCATAGCCATCAAAGCATGAAGGTCAGCATATAGTTGAGCTGGACTTCTCATTAAGGCTCATTTATTCCCATCACCACCCACCTTGGCATACTTTTAATGCTTTTTAGACATATTATATTATAAACACTGATTTTTGCAGTCCAAATCCCTCATCCCCCATTCTTTGCCAAACCCCCAAAACAAAGAAGAAACCTTTTTACCCTGTTCTATTCAAAAGGTTGCACACAAACTGACCTAAATTTTAATATTCAAAAAATTTAGACCTGAATTTACATCAACCTAATTTTAAGTTAATTATTAAAAAACTTTTAAGTAGACTTTCTTTATTAATCTCTAAGTTCATGTAGCTTAATTAAAGCAAAGCACTGAATATGCTTAGATGAAGTTTTTATCCCATAAACACAAAGGTGTGTTCCTGGACTTATAATTACTTGAAGGTAAGATCACACATGCAAGAATCCTCAACCCAGTGTCAAATCCCTCATAATTAGAAGTTTGCAGAGAGGGTGTCAAGCACATCCAAAACATAGCTTAAGACACCTTGCCTAGCCACACCCCCACGGGATCCAGCAGTGATAAATATTAAGCAATGAATGAAAGTTCGACTTATCTATACCTCTAAGGGTTGGTAAATCCATGCCAGCCACTGTGGTCACATGATTAACCCAAACTAATTACCCTCGGCGTAAAACGTGTTATTACAAAATATTAAATAGAATTAAAATCCAACTAATATGTGAAAATTCATTGTTTGGACATAAAATTATCAACAAAAGTGATTCTAAAAAATCAATACATGAAAGCTAAAATCCAAACTGGGATTAGATACCCCACCATGCTTAGCCTTACAATTTAAACAAAACTACTTGCCAGAGCTTAAAACTCAAAGGTTGTGACGGTACTTTATATCCATTCAATCCTTATTTTTATCAGTACTTTGAGAATTTGTACACTGTATTTTGATTATATTTATGACTTTCCCTAACCCCTCCCATATCCATCCCCAGTTCACTTCCTACCCAACTTTGTATCCTCCTTTTAATAAAAAAAAAATATTAGAGTTTGTGCTGGCCATGTACTTTGGGCTGTGTAGCCTTTACTGAAGGGTGACCAACTTACCAGGAGCCCAAGCTACTCTATTTATTTATTATGGTGTCTACTAAAGCACTGCATGACATGCTAAGACTATGCATCCTTGCATTCTCCTTAATCTTGGAAAACAGGCTCTGGGTTTCATCATTAAGTGTTCTGTGAGAAGTAGTTATTGAAAACACCGTATGTCATATTTAGGAAATGTTTGGAATGTGTTGAATTTTCTATTTTCTGGAGTATTTTTAATCACTAAAAGGAGTTTGATTTTGTCAAATAGTTTGCATACATATTTATTAAATATTATATATGTCTGAATCCCATAATAATATATGTTAATATATAATATTATAGGCTTTGATTTCATTTTGTTATGGCAGAATACTGATTTTATGTAGTTGCATAGTACTGGAGCAATTTGCTAACTTTTAAAAGAGTCTTGTTGGATATTGGCCCTTAACTTAATTTTGTGCACAATTTTATATATATATATATATATATATATATATATATATATATATATA
>CAJQZJ010032473.1:15409702-15433794 GCA_907164525.1 Lophiomys imhausi
TATATATATATATATATATATATATATATATATATATATATATAAAATGTTCCAAAATTAAGTTGAAAGTTGACCAAATAAATAGAGTTCTGAAGTTCTGAAGTAGATTTAAAAAATCCTCTTTCTTTTTTCCATAATCAAAAAAGTCATGTACTATCAGATGCATTTACTTCTTAATTATGTTTTATTAAAATTTCCTGTGAAAAATAATGTGGTTCTAGAATATTTATAAGTTAAGCCTTTAAACATGGCCTCAACTTCATTAATCAGTCTAGGACCATTCAGTTACTTTACTCCTCATGTCAGTACTAGAGATTTTCATTGTGTGCAATTTCTGTATAATCTATGCTGTTGAATGTATCGGTAAAAGTTACTCTAATTTTTCCTGATTCATGCTTTTTTAAAATTTATGTTTATTTATTACTTCAAGTTACATCTCCTTCACAGCCCCCTCCCTGCACCCTTCTTGGTCCCATCCTGCCTCCCTCTACCCTTTCCCTCACCTATCATGCTCCTCCGGTATGAGGGCCCCCACATCTCATCCTCCTTCATCAGTCTTTAGAGGGCTAAGAGCTTCCTCTTACACTGGGGGCCTACATGGCAGCTCCACTAGGGCAAAGTGTCCCACTAACAGTACCAAAGTCTATGTTCCTGATCCTTTTGGTCTGTTGGTTTTAGGGTAGTTATGCTGTACTATATGGTTAAAATCAAATTATAAGTGAATCCATGCCGTGTGCATCTTTCTGGGACTGAGTTAGCTCACTCTGGATTAGCTTTTCTAGTTCCATCCATTTGGCAGCAAATTGCATGATTTCCTTGTTTCTGATGGTTGAGTAGTATTCCATTGTGTAGATGTGCCACAGGTTTTTTGGTTTTGTTTTGTTTTTTAATCCATTCTTCCATTGAGGGACATCTAGGTTGTTTCCAGTATCTAGCTATTTATTACAAATAAGCTGCTATGAACATAGTTGAGGAGATGTCCTTGTGGTTTGGTGCGGAATCTTCTGGATGTATGCCAAAGAGTGGTATGGTTGGGACTTGAGGTAGATCTATTCCAACTTTTCTAATATGTCACCAGACTGACCTCCATAGTGGTTGCACAAGCCTGCACTCCCACCAGCAATGGAGTAGGGTTCCTCTTTCTCCACACCCTCATCAGCATGTGCTGTGTTTTCAGTTTTTTATCTTAGCCATTCTAACAGGTGTGAGATGGACTCTCAGAATCGTCTTGAGTTGCATTTCTTTGATGATTAAGGATGTTCATGCTTTTAATGAACTTTTGTCCTGAAACAGTGTTACATGCTTGATAACTTTATTTCCTTTTTTCTTGATCATCCAAGAAATATTTTCATCAGTTCTAGTAATCTCTGTAAAGAGATAATTCATATTTCACTGATTTTTCTCTTAGGTATATTGATTTATCATTAAATGTCAATTTCCACTCTCATCTTTATTATTCTCTTTTTAATTCATTTTGAATTTTTTGTAAGAGAGTAAAATATCACTGTTGCTTGTAATTGTTTCTTTTTCAATGTTTCATAGAAAATACTTAAAACTAAATGAAATCAATATTACACACACATTCTAGTTTAAGAAAATAAAAAGTAAGTGTAATCTCTTCCAGTTTTGAATGAGTGTTTAAATCTATGCCTTTCTCACAAAACACTTCAGGTGCATGTCAATACTGTACACATGATTTATATATTATGAGTTACATCAAAATATATTTTGATTCCTCTAGCGAAGTTTCTGACCTTGACACATTTAAATTTGATTGGATCTCTTCATTTCAAAAGTGAGGGTATTTTGATGTGGTCGTTACTATTCTCTAATCATTTTGAATAACTTATACCTGTGAGTATTCCATGTGACTTAGAAACAGATCTTGAATACTATTCATCTACCACATTTGCCCTATACATACACAATATTCCAGTTTGGTCATTTATCCAAAGTATGCATGTGTACTCACTTCTGAGTCTAGAGTGCTGTTAGAAGAAAGTTAGAAACATGAAAAATTAGCCTCAGGATTTAATACTTGTATGTAATTAAAGTATGATAGTTCATTAAATAGTTTAGAAAATTTTATCTTGAGTTAGCAAAGTAAAAGTTTGTATATTTTTATAGGCAAATATTTGCTTGTGTTTTGATATTCTCCAGTTTTGTAGTTTTCTTTACTTTCTGATATCTAGATGAGAACAAATATAAATAAATTTGTTTTCAAATATATTACAAATTTTCCATATCAACATTTTCAATAAATGCCATTAAAAGTGGAAAATTGAAATCAAGCTTTATGACTATAGTACTAAGCAAAATATATCAAATACTTTTATAATTTTTCTTTGGTATGAATTTCTATTTGAATAATACCTGTATGAACTTTTTTATTAAAAATGGATTTTTTCTCATATAATATATCCTAGTTATAGTTTCTCCACCCTCTACTCCTCCCAGTTTTTCCCCAACTTCCCTCTCTTCTAGATACACTCCCTTTCTGTCTTATTAGAAAGGAACAGGATTTTAAGTAATAATAATGAAACATGGCAAAATAAAATATAATAGGATAAAGAAAAAAATATCATATCAAAATTGGACACAGTAACCCAGCAAGAAAAAAAGAGATGCAAGGGCAAGCATAAGAGTCAGAGAGCCATTCTGTCTCACAGTAAAGTCCAATAAAAATACTAGACTAACAGGTATAATATATATATATACATATATATATATACATATATATACATATACATATATATGTATATATATATATGTATATATATATATATGTATATATATATATATGTATATATATATATATGCCATGAACAAACCTAGTATAGATCCATGCAGGCCATGTGGTTGCTGCTTTGGACTTTGTTAGCTCATATGATTTGTTGAGCTGATTCAGGGCCTTTTTTTTTCCTGGTGTCCTTCATCCCCTCTGGCCCTTGCAATATTTCTGCCTCCTCTTCTGGCGTATTCCTTGAGCTCTGAGAGGACAGATTTGTAGGAGATGGAGACCTTCCATTTCGACTTTTTCTCCCATAATATCTGGCTGTAAGTCTCTGCATCTGTTCCCATCTTCCAGTGGTCCCCAACCTTCCAAATGCTATGTCCCTTTAATATAGTTCTTCATGTTGTGATGACCCTCAGCTATAAATGTATTTTGTTGCTACTTAATAGCTGTAATTTTGCTACTGTTATGAATCACAATGTAAGTCTCTGATATGCAGGATATGTGATATGTGACCTCCAAAGGGGTTGTGACCCACAGGTTGATAACCATTGCCATCTGCTGCAAGAGGAAACTTCTCTGATGATGAAAGGATAAAGTACTGATCTATGAGTATCTCAGAATATCATTAGGAATTCTTCCCTTCCCTTTTCCTTTTATAAACCCATAGTATTTGGCTTTACCCTAGGTCTCTGAGCTACCTAATCTCTGGTTCTTTGTTACCCAAGCAGTGTTGGGTATGGGTCCCTTCTCATGGGGTGGGCCTTAAGCCAAACATTGGTTGGCTATTCCCACAAGTTCTGTGTCACCATTGCCCTAATATATTTTGCAAATAGGACAGATTGTAGGTAAGAGATTCTGTGGTCAAGTTGGTGTCTACATTTCTCACTCAGTAGCCATCAGAGTGCCTTCCTATATCAGAGAGACTAGAATGTAGGTTGAAGGCTCCATGTAGGCACCAGCTATACTTTTCCATGTTCATTGAGTTGTGTGAGTATTGCCCTTGGCATTGAGGCCACACTGTCAGTTTGTGGACAGTTTGTGAACTCTTTGTCTTAGCAACAGCCTTGTTATTTGGAGATTTCTGTGGGACCCCCTTGGCCAAAAACTCAATTGAATGCAACCCAGTAGCACTACTGGAAGCCTTGCCTGACCAGTTGAAACTCCATATCCACCTTCATAGATGTCAGGAAGTTTCCACTGCAGTAGGTTTCTACACCATTCCCAAAATGTCCCCCAATTTCAACTGTCTCTATCCATAATTTCTCCCTTCATCCCATCTTCCCTGCACCAGATACCCCTGCTTCCTTCCTCACCAGTCCCTTGTCTATCTGTATAATCTATTCTATTTTCCCTTCCCAGTGAGATCACTGCATTTGCCTCCTATAGCCCTTCTGGTTACCTAACCTTTCTGGGTCTAAGGATTGCAGCTTTGTTATCATATGGTTAATGGCTAATATCTATTTATAAGTGAATACATACCACATTTGTCTTTTTGGGTCTGAGTTATCTGGCTCAGATTTTTTTCTAGATCCATCCATTTAACTGCAAATTTTACAATGCCATTTTTTAAACATGTGAGTCACATTCCATTGTGTTAAGGTACTACATTATTGTTATCCATTCTTCCATTGAGGGACATCTAGGTTACTTCCATTTCTGGCTATTATGAATAAAGCCACAATGAACATGGTTCAATAAGTGTCCTTGTTGTGGTAGGATGTAGTGTCCTTTGGGTATATACCTAAGAATGGTACAGTTGGACCTTGAGGTAGATAAATTCATATTTTATCTACCATATTGATTTCTAAAATTGCTGTATTAGTTTGTACATCCTCCAATGAGGGATGAGAGTTCCCCTTGTTTTATATATCCACACCAGCATAAGCTGCTACTTGTGTTTTTGATCTTAACTGTTCTGACAGGTCAAAAGTACAATCTCAAAGTAGGTTTGATTTGCAATGATGCGATGACTAAAGATGTTGAACATTTCTTTAAGTATTTCTCAGCCATTTGAGATTCCTCAATTGAGAATTAACTGTTTGGATATGTTCCCCATTTTTAAATTGGATTATTGGGGTTTTGATATCTAGTTTCTTGAGTTCTTTATATATTTTTGATGTTAGTCCTCTGTCAGATGTGGAGTTGGTAAAAATCTTTTCCCATTATATGGAATGCCTCTTTTCCTGATTAAGGCCGCCTCTTGCCTTATAGAGCTACTTGGTTTTATGAGGTCCCACTTACTAATTGTTGATGATGTTCTGTTCAGGAAGTTGTCTCCTATGCCAATGAATACAATTCTATTTCCTATTTTCTCTTCTGTCAGGTTCAGTGTATCTGGTTTTATGTTGAGGTCTTTGAGCTACTTGAACTTGAGTTTTGTGCAGAGTAATAGATATGGATCTATTTACATTCTTCTACATGCAGAAATTAAGTTGGACCAGCACTACTTGTAGGTGCTGATGTCCTAGGAAATGATGGGACCTCCAAGTTTTTTTTTTTTTTTGTTCAGTATTGTTTTAGCTATCCTGATTTTTTAAAATATGAAATTGAGTATTGTTCTTTCAAGGTCTGTAAAGAATTGTGTTGGAATTATGATGGTGATTACATTGAATCTGTAGATTGATTTTAGTAGGATGACAATTTTGACTATGTTAAGTCAACCAATCCACGAGCATGGGAGATCATCTCATCTTCTGATATCTTCTTTGATTTCTTTCTTTAAAGACTTGAAGTATTTGTCATACAAGTCTTTTACTTGGTTGGTTAGAGATATCCCCAAGATATATTATATTATATTATATTATTTGGGGATATTGTGAAAGGTGTTTTTTCCCTAATTTCTTTCTCAGTCTATTTGACATTTGTATATCAGAGGGTACTGTTTTTGTTTGTTTGTTTGTTTTTGGATTTTTTTGTTTTTGTTAGTTAATTTTGTATCCAGACACTTTGGTGAAAGTATTCATCAGATACTGGAGTTCTCTGGTGGAATTTTTAGGGTCATTTATGTATACTATAATATCATAAGCAAATAACTATATTTTGACTTCTTCCTTTCTAATTTGTATTCAGTTAACTCCCTTAGTTGACTTACTGCTCTAGTTAAAGCTTTAGAATTGTATTGAATATACATGGAAAGAGTGGACAACCTTGTCTTGTTCCTCATTTTAGTGTAATTGTTTTGAGATGTTCTCTATTTAATTTGATGTTGGCTATATGCCTGCTGTAAATTGCCTTTATTGTGTTAGGTATTTTGTATCCTAATCTCTCCAGGGCTTTTATCATCAAGGGGTGTTGGATTTTGTCAAAGGACATTTTTGGATCTAATGAGATGATAATGTGCTTTTTTTTCCTTTCAATTTTTAATATGGTGGATTACATTTACTTATTTTTGTATATTGTACCATCCCTGAATCTGTGGGATGAAGCCTACTTGACCATAGTGGATTATATTTTTGATGTGTTATTGGATCCAGTTTGCAAGTATTTTATTGAATATTTTTGCATCTATGTTTATAAGGGAAATTGGTGTGAAATTCTTTTTCTCTGTTGAGATTTTATGTGGTTTGGGTATTAGTGTGACTGTGTTCTCATAAAATGGTACTTCTGTTTCGATTTTGTGGAATAATTTGAGGAATATTGGTGTTAACTTTTGTTTGAAAGTCTGGTTGAATTCTGTGCTAAAATGGTCTGTCCCTGGGCTATCTTGTTGTTGTTGCTAGCAGACTTTTAATGACTGCTTCTATTTCATTATGGATTATAGGTCTATTTATATTGTTTATTTGACATTGGTTTAACTTTGATAAGTGTCACCTATCTAGAAAATTATCTATTTATTTTAGACTTTCCAGTTTGGAGGAGTACAGGTTTTTAAGGTATGTCCTTATGATTATCTGGATTTCTTCATTATCTGTCGCTCTGCATCCCACCTCATTTTCATTTCTGATTTTGTTAATTTGGATATTCTCTCTGTATCTTTTAGTTTGAATGAGGGTTTGTCTATCTTGTTGATTTTCTCAAAGAATCAATTCTTTGTTTCCTTGATTCTTTGTATTGTTTGCTTTGTTTCTAGTTTAGTGATTTTAGGCCTCGGTGTATTTTTATTTCTTGCATCTACTTCCCAGGGTGTGGTTGCTTCTCTTTTTTTTTGTAGAACTTTTTGGTGTGCTATTAAATTGCTAGTATGATAACTCTCCAATTTTTAAAATGTAAGCCCTCATTATGAATGTTCCTCTTAACACAACTTTCATTGTGTTCCATAATTTTGGGTATTTTGTGCATTAATTTTCATTGGATTGTAGAAAGTTTTTTTTTTAAACTTTATTTTTTTTCTTCAAGTTACATCTCAGTCACAAACCCCTCCCTATTCCCCCTTCCTATCCCGCCCTTCCACGCTCTTCCCCCCCAGAAGTTTCCCCTTTCAGTCCAACAGATGGTTCCTTCTCTTATAACAGTAAGTATTATACAAAACAACAGGTAGAAAGTTTTTAATTTCTGTCTTGATTTTTTTTTCTCATTCAGTAGAGAGTTGTTCTGTTTCCATTAGCTTGTAAGTTTTTTGTTGTTTCTATTGTTGGTATCCAGGTTTAAACTGTGGTGGTCTGATAGGATGTAGGGAGATATTTCAAATATTTTATATCTGTTTAGACTTGCTTTGTGTCCTCTTATGTGGTCAATTTTGGAGAAAGTTCCATGAGGTACTGAGAAGAAGGTATATAGCCTTTTGTGTTTGGGTGAAAAGTAATTTAAATGTCTGTTAGGTCCTTTTGGTTTATAACTTCTGTTAAGTATTTTTTAACAGTATTTATTTTTTAACAGTATTTCCCATTTAATTTGTGTCTGAATTGACCTGTCCATTAGAGTAAGATATTGAAATCTCCCACTATCCAGGTGTGAGTATCAATATGTGATTTAAGCTGTAATAAGGTTTATTTTACAACTTTGGTGCCCTTATATTTGGGGCACAGATGTTAAGAATTGAAACATCATCTTGGTGGATTTTTTCCATTGATGAGTGTGGTCCTTGAATAAAAAAGGGTCCTCATATGGCCATACTATTGTGGGAGTGGCACTAATAGGAGGTGTGGCCTTGTTAGAGTAGATGTGGCTTTGTTGAAGGAAGTGTATCAATGAGATAGGAGTTGGCATGGTAATGGTGTCTTTTCACAGCAATAGAAACATCACTAAGAAAATAGGTATGCAATGTCCTTCCATATCTCTTTGGATTAGTTTTGGTTGAACTTTGTTATTTAGATATTAAAATGGCTACCACAGCTTGCTTCTTAATTCCATTTGCTTGGAGTATTCTTTTCCAACCTTTAACCCTGAGGTTATATCTATCCTTGATGTTTCCTGTATGCAGCAGGAGGATGGATCATGTTTTTGTTTTTATCCATTCTGTTAGTCTGTTTGTCTATATTGAGGAATTGAGACCATTGATATCGAAAGATATTAATGATTAATGATTGTTGATCCTTGTTATTTTGTTGTTGGTGGTGGTTGTGGTGGTGTGTGTATGTTTCCCTTCTTTTATTGTGCTAGTGTGATATTAATTTATTTCCTGTGTTTTCATAGGTGTACTTAACCTCCTTGGGTTGGAGTTTTCCTTCTAGCCCCTTCTATAGGGATGGAGTGTTAGATAGATATTATCTACATTTTAGTTTATTATGGAATATATTATTTCTTCACTATGGTAGTTGAAAACTTTGCTGGGTATAGTAGTCATGGCTGGCATCTCTGATCTCTTAGAATCTGCAACCTGTCTGTCCAAGAACTTTTGTCTTTTAGAGTCTCCATTTAGAAATCAGGTGTAACTCTACTAGGTCTGCCTTTATACATTACTTGGTCTTTTTCCTTAGCAGTTTTTAATATTCTTTCTTGATATATATAATTTTTGTACATTTATAGGAATCCCTTTTAGGCTAAGAAAATTTTCTTCTATGATTTCATTAAAAACATTTTCTGGGGTGGGTTTTTTCTCCTTGTATACCTAGTATACCTAGTATAGATTTAAAGAAGTTTCAGTCTTTTCATGGTGTCCCAGATTTCCTGGATGTTTTTGTGTCCAGAGATTTTAGATTTGACATTTTTTTTGACCAATGTATCTATTTCTTCTATTCTATCTACAATCCCTGTCATTCACTCTTCTATTTCTAGTGTTCTATTGGTGAAGCTTGTGTCTGTAGTTACTAAGTTTTCACTTGCAGAATTTCCTGTTTGGGTTTTCTTTATTGATTCTATTTCCAATTTCAGGTCTTGAACAGTTTTATTTGTTTTCTTACATTGTTTGTGTTTTCCTGGATATCTTTAAGGGATTTATTCATTTTCTCTTTAAGTACCTCTAACATATTCACAAAGACTATTTTAAGGCTGTTTTTTTTCTTGTGCTTCAACTACGTTGGAATATTCAGGAACTGCTGTGATAGGACAGGTGGGTTTGGTGGAGACATATTTTCCTGGTTGTTATTGTTATGTTTTTACACTTGTGTCTCAGTGTCTGGGTTTGGGATGATAAAATGTACAGGTGCTGATGTCTGCATTTGTCTTTTATTTGGGGGGGGGGTATTTTGTTCCTTGCTTTGTTTTCTCTCTGGATTTTTGGCAAGTGTGATTATTGTGTATTGCCTGTTTTTTCTGGCCAGTTCAGCTGATGTGCTCACAGGTAATGCCTGTTTGTGTTGGAGGCTGAAATACTGGAATGAGTTGGGGAAAGGGAGGCTGGAAGAGAAGGTCTTTTGATCTATTGGGGATGGGATCATAGAGGAAAGGGAGATCACAGCAGGTTTCCTGCTACAGAGCTGGGGATGTGACTGGTTTCAGGATCAGTAGGACAGGTGTTGGTTTGTCTTCAGCCAACTTGTCCTGGGAGGAGTGGATTTTGGTTAGCAAGGGGTGCCTGCTGCAGTTGGGGTCTGGGACAAAGTAACAAGTGGGGAGAGGAAAAGGTCTATGAGATTCACAGGAGATGTGGGCAGGGGGGAAAAGAAAGCTGCAGCTGATGATCTCTTGCAGTGCTAGGGATGAGACTGGAAGATTGAATCTGGAGAAACAGAGAGAAAGGAGGTATTTGAGTAGCCCATGAAAATTTTATATCATCAATGCATATCTGAAGTATTACAGCAGATATAAATAATGAAAATAATTTTAAAGTGCATGTAATCATTTTGGAAATAAGATGAAAGTAAGAGTACTATAGATAGACAACCTGTTAGGATATTCGGAAAACTGAAATACACAGTGTGTGTGTGTGTGTGTGTGTGTGTGTGTGTGTGTGTGTGTGTGTGTGTGTGTGTATGTGTGTGTGCATGTGCAAGAAACATAGTAAGTTGGAAGAGTTGTCAAGAACTAATGTATGTAAAGAGTTTTAACTCTATGAAGAAACAAACAAGTTTAGGGGCTGGAGTACATATCATTAGTGTAGTACTGTGGTGTTGTTTTCAAATAAACTAAAATATCCCAGTCATCTGATTTTACCAAGAAGACTCAGGAGGCAGTTGCTGTGTTGAAAGCCCTACTAGATCAGAGCTGAAGAGAAAGCACCCAGCTGATGTATATTCAGTTGAAAACCTGAAAGAAAAACACCCAGAGCTAAACACCTCTGTCTTCCTCTCCATACTGTCTTAAAAACCAGCTGGCTCAAAGTCCCTCCTTTCTGTTTAATCCCTGTAAACTGGTTTCTTATTCTGCCTCTTGACTTAGGGTTAACTTTATTTAAATCTGTGTACCAAAAAGCTCTTGTATTAAAGGTGTGTGCTAAGCCTGATCCACACCACAAAGTACTTATTTACAATTAACAAACAATTCTTGGATTAAAGCCCGAATCGTCCCATAATTAGAAACAGTTTTTTTTTTTTTCAATTCACAAATGTGGGGATCACAATGTGATTGAACATTCTGCAACAATTCCCACTTTTGCCTAAATAAAAGGTTCTTTTTCTAACATCAATAAACTATATACTCTCTGGTAAGAATTACATTCACACTGTCCAATCCATGTGTATTTAGCAACCTAGAAACTTTTTTTCAGATCTTAAAGCAGTTTTCTTAATTCCTAAACAATTTATGCTTAATTGTGAGACTAAAGCTCATTAGTTTTCAACCACATCACTGCCCTGAGAAGGACAAATATTATCTGAATAAACATGAAGTGCAGAGCAAGCAACTTCCAAAATTATAGAAATGACAGAGATGGCTAACCATCTGCACAGTCACCCAAGATTTGTCTACAACATTGGGGTATCTATCTTCAGCCTTCTGGCTCAGAATATCTGACAGACTTTTTTTCTGTGAAGGAGGTATTATGAAGGACTTTCCTACCGAATCCTTTAAAAGCTCAGCAGTTGACTTTCCTGTATCCAGTTTGCCCATTTTGGAAAGCATTCTGTCTACAGTTGAAGCAATGGCTTTTTCTTTGCCCAGTGGCTAGACTGCAACTTTTGCAGTAATCTCCAAATGGAGATTCTTTTATGCTTGTCATCTTCTTTGAAGTAGAATGGGAGTGCTCCCAGGAGTTGACATATCTCACTGCCAAAATGTCTTGAATTAATAAAACCATCTTTAAATGCCATATTCAGTAGATCTCTGAGGTTTTTGAAGACTGTCTACCTCAGTATTGAATAGGGAAATGTTGCTTGTCTCTAGCTATTAACTGAGACTGTCTGATTAACTTTGAAAACATCTGTAATTAATTAAACAACTACATAACAAAACTATAAGTTTGTATTTCCTAATTATCCTAAAAAGTTTGTTATAATATTAAAAAAAACTAGAACTTCACGTGCCATTTTAACAATTACACAGGTAAAATACCTTAAAGAGAATTGATACATAGTATGTTGTAACTAACACATCATCTTAATTTTGTGTCAATATACAAAGATCTCTAAGAGTAGATTCAGTAATATATATTTTCTCTTTCATTCTTATATTAGTTCTACATCTTCCCTTTTTATTTTCAGCTCCTCTCATCCTACATAAAAAGAAAAAGAATAGAGAAAAGAAAATGAGAGAAATCCCTGAGTCTAACCTCCTAAACCCTGTTTCCTCCTTGATCAAGACCATTTAATAACTTACAACCAGTCCCCCTAAATAATAACAAACATCTATAACCCACCTGGTGTTGGGGTGATGTTATGTATTTTAAATGTTAATTAATTGGTCCTGCTTGTTGTCTGTTACTTTGTTTTCTGATCGTTGTGTCTAATTGGTTGAATAAATGCTGAGGCCTTAGATTGGAAAAAGACAGAGGTAGATGGGACTAAGTTGAGGGTTTCTGAAGCAGAGAGCATCTTGGGTAGAAGAAGCCTTTGGTAGGAGAAGCCTCCATATAGAAAAGGAATAAGCCAAGAGCAGGAAGGAGACACAGGATGGGGTAGATGAAAGAAGATCATTCCACATGGCCCAGAACATTGGCATAGCATGGAGAATAGGAGTCCAAAGGGACATATGTATATTATATGGGGTCATATTTGGGGAACAGAATTAAGAGCTAGCTTAGATGGGCTAGCATTGTACAATCGAGGCTAAGGCTTGTTAAAGTCCATCAGGTGTCTCTGCTTGTTTATAATGGCAGGTTAAGGATTAATAACTGCCTACCAATTAAATACAATTTAAATATAAGCAAATAATTCAATTAGCTATTTTCTACAACTTGGCATTTTGGGAATGGGGTGTTGGGCTCTTAAAATTGTTTTCTGCTGATTTGAGACAAAGTTTACTTTTGAGAGCCCAATAAATTGGGAAAATTACCAAATCTTAAGAAAACTAGCTGTAACATTTGTTGTCCAGTCTCTATGTGTTCAGCAATTTGAATGTCCTGAATAGTTGGTAGTCCAAAGCTGATTTTTGGGTGGGAAAGTACAGGACCTTACTAAAGTCCTGGGTGGAACTGTCTGTCAGGCTGCACCATCTTAGCTAGCTGTTTTGAAATTGTTCTAGATGCAGATCATTGAGAAAACAGCTATTGAGGCAGACTGAGAGGCTGGATCATCTGGGATACTTGTCTTCTTTGGTGTCCAGACCCTTTTCTTCAGATGTTTCAGTTGTCCAGTGGTCTCCAGATTCCTTAGTTGGAGGCTTTTATGCTTGTAGAAAGATAAAAGCAAAACCCTGCCCATATCTAACTATGGCAGGTGCCTTTTTTGGCACATTATATCTTTCCTATTGCAAACTGGTTTTGCCAATAGAAAAAGTATTACCTTTCAAGCGAGATTTAAAAAAAAATCTTTTGAAAACTCAAAAATTAAAAAAAGATTTTGAAAATATACCTTTAAGTGTATTAATTTTCTCGATCACAAAGGACATTCACTTTGAATTTCAGCCTGCCTTTTGCAAATGACTTTTAAAATTAAATCACTGTAATTTCTATGTACTTGCCTCTGCCTCCCAAGTGATGGGATCAAAGATGTGCATCTCCCAAGTGCTGCGAATTAAAGGCATGAACTACCACACCTGGAGTTAAGTCTTTCTCTATTTAGAATTTGCTCTATTCCAAGTTGGTCTTGAACTCAGAGATCTGAAGGCTTCTGTCTCCTGAATGTTGGAATTAAAGGCATATGCCTCCTAAGTTGTATAATTTAAGGTGTGAACCATCATCATCCTGTTTATTGTAACTCTAGAATTTAGAAAACAACTAAGTTTATAGAGATCTGCCTGTCTCTACTGGGATTAAAGGTATGGGATACCACCGCCCTTCTCAAATATTTTATCTTAGCTCCAAATTATTCCAACTTTTAGAGATTTAGAAAACAAGTGGAAACTATAGTAATCCTTTTGAAGTCATTTAAAACATTTTAAATCTTTTAACTATGTTTTCAATACCAAACCAAAAATATCCTTTTTATTTAAGAAGAAAACTTTAGTCTTTATCCTTTAATTTGAACTGAATTACCAACATGTCTGATGAACTATCACCTGTCTTCATCCAGGAGATCTCTCCTGTTCAAATCTAACCTTTATCAATTTTGTTGGTATCCATAGATTTTCTTCTCCTATGGAAACAATGGCAAAGCCTCTATTCCAAAAATGTCCAATTTCAGGACCATTTATTTGCATTTTCAGCTCTGCCTTATGATCATCTATAGCAGTGTACCAAAATTTGTCTTGTAGTGTCTCTTGAATTTTTGTGCTATGTATTGAAGCTGTTCTGTCCTTGAGCACACCCAAAGCCATGCTGTTTTAAACAACAGGCATCATCACATCTTTTAATTATTTCATGGATTAGTTTCTCCTATGCTAACAGGGAATGAATGAATCAAATTTCATGTTGGAGCCTGTAGGAGGCCCCCTCAGGTGTTTCCCAACAGCGAAGGGTTACTTTGCCTATCTCTTGTAGATCTGCATTTATTAGTCCAATGCCATCCTTGACCATACATTCTGCATACTCCAGAAGGCTGAGGCTTTCTTGTTTGGATTATCTTTTGAAAAACCATTGTTTTTTTGGAATACATTGTTTATAATCCCTTTTCAAATGACCTTGTTTACCAAAATTAAAATATCTGCCATATTGATTTTTGTAAGATTTTTTAGAAATTACTTCTCCTATCAGAGTAGCATCATAAATGTGAGATACAATACCAGCTATGCTTGTAATCCATTTCTCTATTGGTCCTGATCTTGCCTTTAAAGGTCTAATCACCCTTTGCATGCTGCATTAACATTTCCAAAAGCCAAAGAGTCCATTAGTGTTTTTATGACTTCCTAGTCTGATATTATTTTATTTACAGCTAAAGTCAATCTTCACACAAAAAAAAAATCAGTGAAGGCTTCTCTTAAGACTTGTATAATTTTATTAAATGAGTCAGACCTCTTCCCTAATTCTCCAACCTTATCCCAATCACTTAAAACTGCTAAATGACATAGCACCAATGTGTGATCATTCAAGCTGCCTTTGTAAATCAGCATATTTACGTAGCAACTGATCCTGGAAATATCAATACCTCTGACTTGATTTCATTGTTTTATAACCTTAGCTTCTTCTTTCTACCATGATTAGCATTGTAATTGATGGTCAGGTTCAAATATTGCTGT
Source organism: Lophiomys imhausi (assembly GCA_907164525.1). NCBI lineage: Eukaryota > Metazoa > Chordata > Mammalia > Rodentia > Muridae > Lophiomys > Lophiomys imhausi. Next base: position 15,424,464 of record CAJQZJ010032473.1, read on the forward strand.
TGCCAAGTCTTTTCAGTCCTGAGGGATAATACTGTTCAGAGTTGTCCATGAGTTTAGAATCTGCTTCACACAGGATGAATGCATATCATAGGATAGGAAATAACCACTTTCTTAAATATCCTGAAGTCTAATATATCTATCTATAAGATTCCATATAATTTCATTATAACCTTGGGGGTGCCTATCATCTCATGGTAGGTCTTTTATAGTAACTAGATAAACTAAAGTTGCTTATCTAACAATCATTGGCCACCCCCCTTGAATTTCATTATATAGTGCCATGGTAGGCTCTTGTCCAAAATTCTCTGTGTCTGAGAATTTTCCTTATTCTCATATATATGTCTTTCTAAGGCTTTTATAAATACCTTTGTTGTTGTCTGAGTATTTTTCTTGGGTCTTTCTAAGGATTGTCTAAATTCTTCTATAAGTCTTTCTAAGGCTTGTATCTTATTAATATATTTTCTTTTTCCTGTATCTCTAAAGCCTTTTTCTTTGAGTGGGTATAGAAAACCATTACGCCTATTAAAGATAAAATATATAATAACAAAATGATAATAATCATAATTGGTATTGGGACAATTTCAAATAAGCCATTTAGCTTTTCATTTACTCCATTTTCAAGCCATCTAGATTAGCACTATGCAGGGTTCTCAAGTTTTGTAATATGCTTCCCATCTTTAACTCTCTCCTAGAGGACTTTCCAGATGACTTACCAAATCTCATGGCTACTCATTTGTCTGCGGTTGGAGTGATCTGTCTGTCCATGGGGTTCTGCCACAAGTTGGAGTACCAAAATGTTGTTTTAAAAAACTAAAATATCCCAGTCATTTGATTTTACCAATGAAGACTCAGAAGGCAGATGCTGTGTTAAAAGCCTACTTTGCTTAGAGCTGAAAAGAAGACACCTAGCTGATGTTCCAGTCAGCTGAAAACACAAAGGGAAAAAGCCCAGAGCTAAAAAGCTCTTTCTTTCTTCTTGAAGCTGTCTTGAATACCATCCAGCTCAATGTCCCTTCTTTCTGTTTAATGCCTGTCAGCTGATTTCTTGCTCTGCTTCTTGACTTAGGTTTAACGTTACTTAATTCTGTGTAGAGCAAGTTCTTGTATCAAAGGAGTGTGCTAGGTCTGAGCCATACCACAAGTATTTACAATAAACAAAAAATTCTTGGATTAAAAGCTGAGCTATCCTCTAATTAGAAACAGATTTTTCAATCCACAAACTTGGGGTTCACGATGTGCTTAGATATTCTGCAATACTGTGGAGCACATATGAGGCCCTAGGTTCAACACCTAGTATTGTGGGGGACAAGGAGACAATTTCAGTTTGTAAACTCTAGAAATGGTATGCAGGGTTTATTGAATAAACAATGTCATGTAAAAAAAAAACTCAGTTAAGAAACTTGTTTTAAAAATCATGTCAAAAAGATGATTTTCCTTTTCTACTTTGTCAGTAGAGCTATATGGGCGTAGGTATGTGGGAAAGTAGTGGTGTTTAGGAGTCACAATTAAGAGAATTTGGCGGATAGTTAAAGACTAAGTAAGCTACAATCAATCTCATATTAATGGTTTTGGATTATGTGTGGATGGGACAGATAATGTAGGACAAGAATCCATTTTGTAGAAAGCAAAATTTTGTCTAATTTTTACATTTGAGTCTGAGATTTTTGTTATTCAAATGGTCACAGATTTCAAATGAGAGAGAATATATATACTCATGTATTTTACATGGTGATTAAGCTGGAAGTAATGGTTTTAAGATATTGGTTCAAGATAATCTGTTTAAGTCACAAATATAATTAAAAGCTTCATTATTTTTTATCTTATCTAATTTTTATTTTGTATAATTAACAAGATATTGTGTTTACATAGTAAGCATGGAAATTATTTATTAATCAAATATTCATTTATTTTATAAATGCTCTAAAATACCTTGCTTTTGATGTTTTGTGGTTAAAGAAGAGTAGATGATTATTTACATTTCTCTTGGAGCCTATTGGGATATAAAATTAAGTCAGCAAGAATAAATCCCTCTGAAACATCTTTGGTATGAGTTAATAGTGAAGATTTTAGTCAGAGATATGTTCAGAGGTAATATAAGGGCTTAATATTACTAATTAGCTTTCTCTGACCATTCAGTTTTAAATTTAAGTCTCTACCTCATGGAATGTTTTTGCCCCTTTTCCATTCGCTTGTACCTTTATATTCCTCTGTTAACCAGTTCACAACTTATGTTTTGGTTCTCTTGGTCTTCTGGAAGAGGAGTCAATGCTTTTAAATCCTGAGCCATCTTTCCAGTCCCAAGCTCTACTCTCGGTAAAAAGTCCTTGCAGCATACCAGCCTTTTCTGTTCACCAAGCAACTCCTAAACATTTGTTTGCACCTTCTTTCAGGTTCTCTATGTGGCGAGAAATTCTCTCATGGCTCTGAAACTTTATTTACTATTATTCAAATGGAGTTTCACTATGTTGTTTAAAGGCAGAAACAGTTGGGGCTGGAGAGGTGGCTCAGAGGTTAAGAGCACTGACTGCTCTTGCAAAGTCCTAAGTTCAATTCCCAGCAACCACTTGGTGGCTCACAGCTATCTAGAATGAAATTTTGTGCCCTCTTCTGGCCTGCAGGCATACCCGCAGACAGAACACTGTATACATAAAAAAATAAATAAAATAAATCTTTTTTTTTTTTTTTAAGTAGAAACATTTGCAGGATTCCAGGAAGTGGGCATAATTAAAGTGCTAAAATTGTAAAGCCAGAAATTCTGCACACCACTCTTGAAAAATAAATTTGCAAAAATTTAAAACCAAGGAATAGACAATATTTTAATAGCATTTCCAGAAATTACTCAGATATCCAGTGAAAATTATCCTTTATCCCTCTTTCTGTCAGCATTGCTACTTTCCTTGTGCCATTGTATTTAACTTAGCTCATTTTGATAACTGCAATAATGATAAATATCTGTTCTCTGTGTTTTTAAAGGAAGGCATATTTTTCTCTAAACATGATTTTGAGATGTTTTACTTTGTAACAAAATGGCCCATTCTTAATGATTGGCAAAGAATTCCTTATTATGTGTTTAAGATATTCTTACCTAGAATTTACTTAGTTGACATAAAGTGAGAAAATTCTTGTCAGTTTTCTTGACCTACATGATTTCAGGTCTTGTTGGCGTCTTGTTAGCTAAGGCAGTAATAAGAGTAGCACATCACTCCCCCATCCTGAGAGTTAGGTCAGAAATTGTCATGGGAGTCCTGGTTCTGGGCTATGTTCTTTTTTATGTTATTCTTAATTTGTTTGTAGAATCAGAACTTCTGAGTGACTTTATTTATGTAGTTTAAAAAGATGAGGATACAAGGGGCCATACACAGTCTCGTTTGGCTTCTGTTTTAAGTAGAAATTACAGTGAATTCTAATTATTTTGGTACACGCTTATGCAATGAATTGTTCACCTCATTTTATGTCACATATTCAGAGAGAAGGCCGCTGGGTATGCTATGATGTATCTTTGTCCTTAATGCTACTCATTGCTCATATTCATCATTATTTTAAATTAGGATTGGTCCTTGTTACTATATTAATTTTAAATGTCATTAAGAGTGGCAAATTAAATGTTTACCTTAAGTGATACTTCATCATTTATCAATTTGTATGTTACTAAATATGCTAAAATTATTTTCTTAATAAATCTTACATTTTGTTGTCACATATTAATGAATCCAGCCTCAGATGCATTGCTTTAGTAAATATGTGCATGAAAAATTATATCATGTATAACATAAAATAAGCTTGTGATGAGTGCATTGCTGAGAAAACAGAGACAAGATACAAATTTGCCTTTTCTTTTGCTCTAGACTTTTTCTTATGTGAATAACTTTCATGAATGACTTTAATAATAGATGGTGTAGAGAAGACATACATTTATTTATTAATCCTTTGAGATACAAAGTTGATGTATGGAAATATTGATTCTAGAACTCTTTACAATAATTTCTGATCAATTATCTATCTCACCTAGAGCACTTACACCAACAGATATTTTAATGACACATCAGATTAAATTATACAAAATATGACAGACATAAAATGAAACTCAGAATCATTAAATTCAAGATAAGAGAGAAAAATATTCCAGCTGCTTGCTCAGAGGGACCTGTCAGCCCAGACATTGATAGAATTGGGCATTGATAGAATTGACTGTGAATTGTGTAAAACATATTTTCATAAGAAATTTTTAAAGGTACATGTAAAGATGAAGATGTTCTTTTGTATAATACATTTTTATATTTTAAAAGCAAAATATTTCTAAATAACGGAGAGTGTTCATGTTGCTCTTTCTCTTCTTCAAATAGGTTATGTGGGTCTGCAATCTATGTCGTAAGCAACAAGAAATGTTAACGAAATCTGGAGCATGGTTCTTTGGAGGTGGCCCTCAGCAGCCCAGTCAAGATGGGACTCTGAGTGACACAGCTACAGGTGCTGGATCTGAGGTCCCCAGGGAAAAGAAAGCACGGCTCCAAGAGAGATCAAGGTCTCAGACGCCCTTGAGTACAGCAGCTGCCTCTTCCCAGGACACTGCTTCCCCTGGTGCACCCCTGGACAGGAGTAAAGGGAGTGAGCCCTCACAGCAAGCCTTGGGACCTGAACAGAAGCAGGCATCAAGGTCGAGAAGCGAGCCTCCGCGGGAAAGGTGATAATTTGCTAACAATGGAAGCAAAAGTTCAGGGCTGACTAGAAAGCACACTTTTTATCAAGAGCCCAGCATCTGTTTGGAGGAGTATGTAGACGTATTACTTCTTAGGGCCCATATTCCAAGAGGCAACAGACCTGAGATTTTTGTCAGCTTCTAAAATATGTCATTTCACAAGAGATCTGTGTTGGGAAGGTTGTCTTTCATATCTTGCATAGATGCCAGTGAAAGTTAAGTCAATCATTTGAGTTACAAACTTTGAGCTGGGAAAAGCCCTTGGAAAAACACTGTTTACTTATAGAATGAACACTTTAGTCAAAAGTGTGCTCTTAAAGAGTATGATGCAGAACTTCACCTGCTGAAAGGCACGGTGGGACATCAGAGACTCCTTTTTTTGAGTACATTTCTTTTAAGCTGCACAGGAAAAGTAAAGAAAAATGTATCAAGTTAAGTGAAAGATAATGTAGCTATCTGTGTAGGCATATGGCCTGAAGGGAACCTGAAACCGAAACTTTGCTAACAAATATATTTAATTATAACCATAGACTATTAGGCCGGCAGAGTGACCAGTGGGGCCTGACAGGATGCCTGTAGGCCTGGCTTGCTTTGGCTGGAGGCCTGACACCAAGGGCCACTGGTGAGCCCGTATAATAAATATCCCAAGACCTTTAATGTTTTATCACTTAGACCTTAGCTGGAGAGATGCTCAACTAGCCCACATAAATTAAACCAACCACCTAATCCCAACCAGCCATTTGGCTTGCTGTACCTTCAGGGCTCTCAGACACATGCATCTGTCCATGTCCTTGTCCCTGGTGGAAAGGGAGCTTCTTTTGTATTTTCCCAGGGTTCCTGTTTCTGCCTCCCAGGAAGTCCTGCCTTCCTATACTCTCTCTGCCCAGTTAAATAGCCATCAGAAACTTTTATCATCCAATCAGAGAGTGCCTCAGAAAGGGCAGTACCAGATCTCTGAGCACTGTAATCAGCCTCTGAAAAACATGTATGGGACCTTTCTCCAACAGGAACCACTCTGTTTGAGGTCTTTCTAAAGGACGTCGTTGGCTAGAGAATATGTAGTAGAGGAAGAGTAGGAGAAAGATGACAGGCAAGGTACTAAAGAAAGGGATTAACCTTCATAGATATTATCATAGGCATAATGGAAAGCCACCAAAGATGTAAACAAGGGATAATATGATCAGACAATGTACATCAGATGTTTCACACATCCATTCTTTTATTTGAGTTGATGCTATCCACTAGAAAACAGATGTCACAGATGATGTATGTATGATGTGTTTTCAGGAAGTTCCTGGTATGTGAGCCCTGACTGGTGAGGCCTAGACTAAGCTTGACTGCTTCTGTTCCTGTAACTCTTATTTATGTCACTAGATAAGGAGTTACCCATGGTGTGGATTACAACCCTGATTCTGCCTTAATAGGCAGTGATAACACACTTTGTAGGGGTATGCCAAGTATTAAAGGAAAACACAAGGTCCCAGAACAACATGTGGTGCCTACCTAACTGAATATGGCTGTGATTTCAGCCAGCACTCATCAAACAATCACTATAATTAAACTCAGTGCCAGGAACCAGAGGGTGAAGAGCTGATGAGGACATTTCCTTTTTCTCCCACTATAGGGAAACAATATCTCAGGGAAGACAGACACCTAGGCAATTAGTCTGGAAGCTGATGGACTGATGCAAGAAAATACATGGAGTAAGTTGGTAGCTGTAGTTACAAAAGAAATGGCCTTTCAATTAAGTGTTGTAATATTCCCAGATGTTAGAGGGAAGACAGACAATAACAGAAGAGCATAACTGTTATAGGAATTACTTTGAAAGAATATAGAAAGGGCATCAGAATCACTGTAGAGACAACAGAATGATGTTGATGGCAAAATGTAGTGCGTGAAGGAACAAAAAACATTAAAGATACAATTTGGGGCTAATTAGAAAATGGTACCTTTAAATATGACAAAATGGTAGAATTGTAAAGATGTCTTAAAAGTAAAGTTTGGCTTATGGTGTAAACCTACATAATATGCCAAGGAGTACAGAGGCCTGCTGACACTTTAAAAGTAGCATGAACAGATACAAGGAGTGGTCTATAAATAGATAATAGAGACTTGAGTGTATAAGCAGAGGAGGAACAGGTGGCAGTTTGGAACTGGGCAGCCTTGGAGAAGACCTAAAGGATGATGATTTGTTTTCAGTTACTGAAGATTTATTGACCATATTTTGAGCATTAATTGAGAACTAGGGGAAACAGAACAATTAAAGGTAGTAAGAGAACCAGCATCATTAGTTGGACCCAAAAACTAGATTGGAGAATCCTACCATATGCATAATACTCAACCTGCCTTAAAGCACCCTCACACACAGGTTCCCTTCAATGCTCTTATGAACTCTGCATGGTAAGCAATAATCACAGCATGACCAGAAAAGTAAAACAGTTCAATATAAGCTTCTAGCAAGTGCACGGAAGCATTAAAACCCAATGAAATACAGTCATGGCATCTTAGAAACCTGTAGTAACTAACTATTAATATGCAGTGATATTAAATGGCTTCTATTGCAAAAGCATAACCCTACACTTTAAGATCTGCTTTCAGTCCATGACCTCTTCATTTTAAAGTGCTACCATGATATAAGTACCTAAAAAAGAACTCAACATACTTTTTTAAAAAGTTCATTTATTACTTCAAGTTACATCTCCATCACAATCCTCTCCCTCCACCCCTCTCAGTCCCACCCTCTTCCCCTCTACCCCCTCTCCCACCTATCCTACTCCTCTGGTGTGGCGTGCCTCCACATATCAGCCCCATCAGTTCATTGGACACATGAGGGCTAAGAGCTTCCTCTAGCACTGGGACCTACATGGGAGTTCCACCAGAGTGAAGTGTCCACTAACAGGTAGCAAGGTTCATGTTTCTGTTCCTTTGGCTCTGTTGATCTTTTTTTACGCCTTGCCACTTGTTTGCTTTCTGTCCTGAATAGCCTCTCTCTCTCTCTCTCATCCATCCCAAAATATATCTGAGCATCTACATTTTGCTAACCCAAAATAGAAATGACTAATTTCCCCCATTTTACATAAATACATACATATATGTGTATACATGTGCACATGTGTGTGTACACAAACAGACTTGTGATTTTCCACTTTAACTGCACACTAGAATAAGTCCAGAAGGCTTAGCTAAGGCAAAAATATTTTGCAGTAACTTCTGCCATAACCAGGGACTTCCCTGGCCAGGGGTTTGTATGGAGAACTACTGAAGGGGACACTGAAGTATATACATTTACAGGATTCAAAGACCTGTCAAACCCCTTTTCTTTAATTTTATCTTTGCCTGTGGAAAGCATATAAAATAATAAAAATTCAAAAACTAGTATTTTCTTTGGGACTTTATTTGGAAACAAGGAGGAATGAAGGAAGAGTGACTTTAGACATTGCATTATGCCTGAGCAGAGGATGTTCAGTGGTAGAGGGCCTGCCGTGCCCTAGGCCTTGGCTCTTAGTTCTAGTACTGTAAACACACACACACACACACACACACACACACACACACACACACAAAAACATCAGCATTTCTTTTAATATACTTGAGAAAGTTAAAATATAAGCTATGGTTCAGCCATTGATTTCTGATTAATGCTACAAAAGAAAGGCGTGGGTGCCTGTAATCAATTGAAAATGAATTTGTATTATCAGAATGCTACTAGATTTGATTTCTGAAATGGGCACACGTAATTCTAAATGTTTCATTGATAATCGAGGATTGTAAATATGCAATGTTCATACATACATGTGTAGAATACACATTTGATCTTGTGGTGATGTATCTTTAGATCTTACGTTATTATTGTCTGCAATATTTCTGCCTGAAATATTTTAAGTCACAAGGGAATGTAGGCATCAAATGTGCCTACTAAATTAATACTATTTTTTAATTTAAGTGCAAACTATAAAAGGTGAAAATAAGTTGTTGATCCTATTGTACAGGGTTCACATTTAAATGTTAATCGGCAGATACATTTAACGCAGCTCTTTACTTCAAATTTTAATTAGACACGGGATTCTACCTACCTAATTATATGAAATAATCGATTTGAGGCTTGAATGCTGAGGCAAGAATGTTTCTTGGTGTGCTGTTTAAATTCTATCAACCGTTCTTTGCGCATCACAGGAAGAAGGCTCCAGGGCTTTCAGAGCAGAATGGCAAGGGAGGCCTGAAAAGCGAGCGCAGACGCGTGCCCAAGTCCGCGGTGCAACCCGGGGAAGGGACCACGGGAGAGCGGGAGCGGAAGGAAAGGCGGGAAACTCGGAGGCTGGAGAAGGGGCGCTCCCAAGACTACCCGACGCGGCCCGAGAAACGAGGCGATGGCCGGGTGGCGGAGGACGAGAAGCAGAGGAAAGAGGAGGACTACCAGACTAGGTACCGCAGCGACCCGAACCTGGCCCGCTACCCGGTGAAGCCGCCGCCCGAGGAGCAGCAGATGCGCATGCACGCCCGGGTGTCCCGCGCGAGGCACGAGCGGCGCCACAGCGACGTGGCGCTCCCGCACACCGAGGGTGTCGCCGCGCCGGCGGAGGCCACGGCGGGCAAGCGCGCGCCGGTCGCCGCCGCCAGGGCATCTCCGCCCGAGAT
>CAJQZJ010032473.1:15434194-15449283 GCA_907164525.1 Lophiomys imhausi
GGAGCCGCGCGCCCCCGAGCCGCTCCGTAAGCAGGGACGCCTGGACACGGGCTCTGCCGTGCTCCTGCGCAAGGCCAAGCGCGAGAAGGCGGAGAGCATGCTGCGGAACGACTCCCTGAGCTCCGACCAGTCCGAGTCCGTGCGGCCATCCCCGCCCAAGCCGCACCGACCCAAGCGGGGAGGCAAGAGGCGGCAGATGTCGGTGAGCAGCTCCGAGGAGGAGGGCGTGTCCACGCCGGAGTACACCAGCTGCGAGGAGGTGGAGCTGGAGAGCGAGAGCGTGAGCGAGAAAGGTGAGCAAGCGGGCGCGGCTGGGAGATGGATGCCGGCCTCTGAGAGGCTGGGCTGGGGTATCAGCTATGCCCGGTGCCCCTGCGCCGCAGAGATGCACGAGGATGCCCTCCGCGGAGATGCTGTGCTCCTAGGTCCCTGCGTACGGGACACACAGGCGCCTCCATTCCCCTCCAGACACCACTGTGAGCCGCACTTAGAGGCGTGTGGCCCGGAGTGGGCACAGGGCATGCCTACTGGCTTTTGAGGTCCACGGGCTGAGGTCATGGATGCAGGTGAAGGTGTTTGTGTTACAAGCTTAGGGGTAGAAACCTAGAGCACTCTCTGGTAGAGGAGCTGGCTGTGGAAGGTTGTACTTTGTTATTCATTTATCAAAACCCCACTGTCAGGTCTAGTTTTGAGTGATAAGCATTTCTTAACTGATTTTGCTGCCTGTCATCCGGGGAACTAAGAATGCAGTCTTAGGTTTTGAAGTTAATATTTTCGGATGCATTCGTGGGGGAATAACTTATTTTCTAGAAAACTGAACTATGTGTAAACGAGTGTTTGCTCTATAAACTACTAAAAAGAAAACAAAACAAACTTCATTTGTATATATTCCATTCTCAAAGGGAACATTTTCTGATTTTGAACTAATCCTTCTCAAAATTTGTGAATAGACACTAAATGATATTATTTAAGGTGTTACATATCATGTGTTGCATAGTAACACTGAGGCAGGATCTTCACATTCCAAAGTAACTGAGACAGCATGATAGCCTTTTCTCTCTAAATCTGCATTTTACAATTTCATAGGCATGTATAACTCTTTAGGCTTGAATTAACTGTGGTTATACAAACGTAACAGTTCACTTCCTTAATCTCATCAGCCATATTGCAAGTGCTCAAAAAAATCTATTAAAAAATGCTGGTCTGGGAAATGCTTCAATTTAAAATTAAAATTACATGCTTCTCTTGGGGCTGGTATTCACATTTTGATGCTTTTCATTCAGATAAAGCTGACTGCAGTCTTAACTTTGGTAATGGCTGACTACCTGTCTTCTGATAGTGTTGGGTTTCCTGTGTGTTTATTAATGTATTTGTATTTGGGTAGGACTATTCTTTTAGGTTTCCCCCTTCCTTAATTTATAACTTCTAGATACATACTATATTATGTACTAAGTATAATAGATTTTACTTAAAAATAAGTTTGTTTGTTTTTTTCCATGGTCTAGCTACAAACTGCTTGTGCGTGGATCCTCTACTTTCCTGGCACCTCTTAGTGTTCATATAGTGTAGAGCTCTATACAGGAACAGTTAATAAATCTCATTCTATCATTGGTGTTGCTGTAAACCAACATGAAATTGTTGTCTTTGGAATTTGTACGTTTTTAAGATGGATCTGTCTCTTTTAGCTTACATTCAGGTGACATCTCTGTGTAAGCTGCATACTGACCACAGGCTTTTACAGTCAGTTGATGAATAGACTATAGTAACTACTTTCGATTTTGCTCTGATGGAGTGCAGTTGGTGTTAACTACATGAATGCGTGCACATGACTGGTGTCCATGCATGGATGACTGCTGATTGTCTGAGTAGATAGGCATATTTTCCTTAAAGAAAAAAACATCACTCCAAATATTCAATTTATGCTAATATCAGGATGGGTATGCACTCTGGTAATCATCCCCACATTACTTCAGTAGCAGTAGATGATCTAAGAAAACCTGAGTAGCTGCATATACAATTGGAGGTAGGGGCTGGTATGATGTGTGTAGTTCACTACCTCTACAGGCAGCCTTTGCTGGGACTTCAGCGACCTCTTAGGACAGACATACCTCACAAACTGGAGTGAAAATTCTTATTGTGGGAATGCAGGAGCATCATAAATCCGTATGTCTTAATTTGTACTTAATCTCATTTTCAAGTGAAATTTTCAATTCCCCAGCATCAAACTTCTACTCTGAGATTTTAATCCTAAATCTAATCTTTTAAAAAATGAAGTATTAGCTATAATATAAATAACCTCTTAATGGTGCAGCATAGACATGTTTCTACTCAAAATTTATTTATAAATGCTACCACATCCCACAATTCTCTAAGAGCTGTTTTGGCATCCATGACAGTCTACAGAACCATGTGGCTGCACAAATTACTTAACCTTCATGTGTCTTCATTTTCTTTTTGGCATGAGTATCTAACTTGTAAACTTGTTGAATGAAAGATGATGCATATGTACCACAAACCAGATGTTAAATTAGCATTCTCCCATCTTTATTTTTGCCTGTGATGTCAGTCCTACAGACCACTGTGTCATTTCTTTTTTTTTTAAATCACAGTGACAAACACCTGAGAGAAGCAGGGGGAAAGAAGGGAAAGATTAAATTTGGTTCTCAGTTTCAGAGATGTCTTCTATAGTTGTTTAGTACAATTCTTTGAGACTACAGTGGGAAGAGCATTAAGGCTGGAAGAACATGCTGCAGAGGCTACCCATCTCATGGTGGCAGGAAACAGAGAACAATAGGAAGAGACCGGGGCCAAGAGACATCTTTCCAGAGCATGTCTCCAGTGACATATTTCCTCCATTAGAACCTACCTCTTGTAATAATTTCCATCATATCTCAATAATAATGTAGAATTACAAACCAGCCAGCAGATTTGTTGGTAAAGGCCCATTCCTTGTGATCCAGTACTCCCGCAAAAGTGCATTCTGAGTGCTGTCACATTTACAGCCAGACCTTCAACATGTGAGCCTCACAACAGATGTGATGGCATGTGTCTTTATTCTTAAAATCATTCAAGAAGCCAAGGCAAGAGAATTGCCACAGATAATGATGCCAGCATGGGGTTATATAGTGAAAAAACAGCCTCCAAAAGTCATGAACCAAACCATAATGATATCTAAAGTTGTAGTGACCATGAGGTAATTACCAGTGTCTGACATGAACAGAGAAAGAAAAACAAGCTGCTTTATATGTCAGAGGCCCCAGTGGAATAAGCAAGAGAAGGGGGATCTCTGAAGAGGTTTCTTGGAGAGCACTGGAAGCCATGGTATGCATTTCAGACTCAAGGCAAGGTGATTACTATAGTATATAGTCTAAAGGGGCAGGGGAAGACAGTTGACAGTATCTAGGGTACTGGCTTGTCCCATTTGTTACTTTCACAATTAAAATGAACATTTAACATGATATCTAGTGTATTGCAGATACTAAATATATTACCACATTGGCCCATTGACACTATTGCTTTTATATAACCAAGCTCTGTTGTCTTTTTAATTTTTAGCAAGTGTATAGTTAGCACATTCTAGGGATATACTAAAGTTAAAAATAGTATGTATATCCCCTTCCCTCACAGAGTTTATATTCCTTTGAGAGCATGAGCAATAAATAATTATAGTTGGCTGTGGTGATATATGACTGTATTCCTGGAACTTGGGATGTTGAGGCTGAAGGATTGTGAGTTGGAGGCTAGCCAACTCTATATAGAAAGTTCAGGGCTCACCCATCCTACACACTGAGACCCCTTTTCACAAAAATGAACAAAAGCAAAACAAGGGATGGGTGTGGAGGTCACTACCTAGCATGCTCAGGTCACTGGCTTGATCCTCAACACTGTAATAATGGTAAGTATACAGTATAATGTATTTCAGTCTTATTAGTTCCCCTCCCGCAACTGCTCCTAGAGTCCTCCTCTACCTCCCTATTCACCCAAGTTCATGCTATCACTCTGTCTATCTCTCCCTCTTTTTCTTCCCACTCTCAAAACTTAAAAAAATAAATGCAAACAAAATCAATCAGACAAAAACAAAACAAAACAAGAAGCACCCAAAAAACATGGAGTCCATTTCATGCTGGCCAGTTACTCCAGGATATGGGCTGTCCTGGTGTGTGGTTGATACACCCTATGAGACTCCATTGGAGAAAGCTAATATTCCATTTCCCGGAAGATATCTATTGCAAATAGCTTCTTGGTTAGGTGTTAGGACGTTGTGTCTACTTTCCCTTTTCAGTGCTGGAATTTTGTCTGGCTGTCCATGCTGTCACAGTCTCTGTGAGTTCTTATATACATCATTGGCCCTGTACTGTCTGGATGATGCTCTTTCCTTGGAGTCATCTGCCACCTCTGCCTCTTAGAATTTTTGTGTCTTTTCTTCAGCACAGATCCTGAGCCTTGACTGGAGGGTTTTAATAAAGACATTCCATTTTGGCCCATGCTCCAAAGTCTCTAAATGTTCATGTGTTGGCAACTGGAACAGTTATATATCACTTTTCTCATAGCTTATGGATATTGACCAATATAAATATTTCTACACAGAAGAGAAAGGGGCAAACAGTAAACTGAGTTTTGATTATTAGATGACTCTTAAATTTAAATTAAATGTGTAATATAATCCATTGTCAGGAGCTCAAGTGAATATTTGTGAAGAGGTCTATGATTAAAGATAGACCAAGATGATGCCATTCTGAGAAAAGAAAGAAATGGAGCCATTATGGAGATGAAGAAATACTACTACTTTTCTCTAAGGTGTTGAGTCACTTAGTCTAGCAAGGGACCTAGTATAGAAGTCCTAAATCAGAAGGAGTTGGAGGAAGCAGTTTGATATCATCGTCACTTTGGGTAAACAATACTATGTAAACTCTTTACTCCTTTGAACTTTGTGTGTGCGCACATACTTTTCCGTTTTATGTATTTCCTTATGTTTGCTTAGTGTTCAAGTTTTTTTCTGGTTTATTCTCTAATTTGTCTTATTAATTTAAACATGGAAAAGATTGTCATAGACTGGTGATTGGACAGCTGGAAAAGCTTGAGATGAGCACAAACATCCAAGAATTTGACTTGTCTGCTTTCAAATGACACAGAAAAGGGAATAGAGCCAGTGTCTGGTCTGGCTTTGATGAGGGAAAGATAAATATGACTCTTCCTCTTAACCTGTACCAGTGAGTGATGAGTGATTTCAGGGGCTGGCTGCTTTGGTTAGAGGAGGGAGAGTCCAGAGAGGTAACTGAGAGAAAGCTGAAGAGATGAGGAATGGAGATCTACAGTGTATATAGAATCAGCCTTAGCTGTGTATTCATATGTGAAATTTAAGTCTTCGGAAGAGATTGAAGGACCATAACCCACCCACCCTCTCTGTCTCTATCTATGCCTTTCTCACTGGTGTAACATGATTCCTAATTTCTAATAATTTATTAAAAATGTATAAATTGTAAGGAAAGCTTGACTTTTAGTTTCAGATTCTTCCAGATATGTAAGTGACCAAAAAATCTTCTTTATTCTATAATAGGACTTATGAATATAAAGAAATCCTATAAAAAGAAAAGAAACTTTATAAAAAGGGAAGAATTTAAATCTTTACATCTAACATAATTATATCCCACAATATTTCTTTCCAAATTAGGCTTCAGCTAGGAATATTAGTCATTTAGCAACATCTCATATGCTTCTGTTCTTGACTCAGGAAAACTAAATTAACATTTGCACTACAGCTTTAAAAATAATCACATAATATTTCCATGTGATATGTGATAACTGTATCAATATAGAACATCTTAGAAATAAGTAACTGCTGGTCATTTGAAGGGGAAGTATTTATGCTTCAAAGTCCATTCAGAAAAATATTTACTATTGAAGATTTCATTGTCACCTATATATCAGCCAGGTTTTCTTCCGAATCCTTGTAAAATGCAGAATCATACTGCAGTGTTCTGACCCATTCTATCCAGTGAATGAAAAGGTTGTCCTTACTTTTGGTTTTTTTAGCAGAATCACAAGGTCTCAGAAGTGAACGATACTTTTCTTTCACACCCTCCTGATGGGAGAAAGGAACATGGGTGTTCAGAGCTTCCAGGTTCCCTGCTCTTGCTTGTCCTAGCTCTTCAAACATAGACCATATCGTGTTTCTAGCACCAGCCTATGGTCATGAGAAATGTTTACCATCAGTCCAGCTGCTTGTCCTGCTTGTCCATGGGCCAGTGTAGTTGTCTTGCTTCTAGCAGATTTCTGAGACCGGCTCTTAGATTTGAACTTTCTTCTGGTTTTCTGTCATGCCCCTATGCTGGCCAAGTTGAGTCTGATCCTATTCAAGTCCCTCTAACTGAAGTTTTGTTTTATAATCTATAATCCATTTGCAGTAGTGAGAGGCTCTATCTTGAGCTTTTGATGTCATTCACTGATGGGAATTACCATATTAGAAACTCAAATATACCTTCTATATTGTTCTCTGTATATCATATGACAGTTCTGATTCCCTGCTATTCTGGATTTAATGTTTATCTTCTTTGCATGTTCTGTTTTATCAACTTCCTACCTATTTTTTAAAGCAACTGTTACATTCCAAATCTCATTTTATTTACTCTCCTCCTTAAAACCCTCTAAGATAGTGGCCCTAGGATTTCAGTAAGTGGGTGTAAAGAATGACAGAATTCTGTGACAGAACACTTGAGGAAAAGGTTAAAGTGAGAAGTTATTTTTCCTCAAGGTATCAGTGGTCCCATCAGTCTATATCCCTCAGGACCATTGATTGTGGGCCCAAGATGAGGGAGACCATGTTAGCAGGAATGTGGAGAGTTGCTGCTCAGCTCCTGGCAATCAGGAAGGGGCAGAGAAAGAAAGAGATGGAGGATGAGGATGAATGAATATTTCTATGACAGAATTTCTTCCTGCAACCCCATATTCTGTCTTAGCTACTTGCCATGGGATAGTGTCATCCAAATTCAAGACAGGTCTTCTCCTTTAGTTAATCCTTTGCAAACAGACACACCTAGTTTTATAAGTGCTAATGTCAAAGATGGGTCTCAATTGAGTTGACGACATTTGTCTAACACTCAAATCATAACAGTTTACCATTTGCCTGCAAAAGATCCATGTCTATCTCATAATAGCAAGATTAATTTAGGTAATCTCCAAGAGTTACCATTCTTTCTTTTAAAATATTGATGATTATGCATGTGTGTGTTTGTATCTGCCATGGCATGAGTCTGGAGATCACAGGACAACATTGTGAATCAACTCTCCCTTTCTTCATTTATATGGGTTCTAGGTATTGAAATCAGCCGACAAGTTTATGTGGTAAATGTCTTTATAAGCTAATCTATCTCACTAGCCTCCAGCTCCCCGTATTCTCAACAGTTCCTACATTGCTCAAATATTAAAACTCAAGGTCTTCTCTTATCCAAAAGACAAACATTTGTGAGCCTCTCTAAAACCTAGTGTTACATACCTGCAGTGTATAATGGCATGGAATGTGTATTTCCATTAAATAAAATAGAGAGATCATTTCTGTCTGTTATAGTTTGTCTGTGAAATGTTTCCCTGTAGGCTCATACAATTTCACACTTGGTCCCAGACAATAAAGCTGTTTCATGAGATTATTGAACCTTTGGGACTGTGGGCTTGCTAGAAGTCAATCACTGAGGGTGGGCCTTGAAGACACTGGTCACTCTAGTTCTACCTTGCACTCTGTTTCTTGTCAATACCATATGAGAAGATACTAATGTAATATCCTCCTGCCATTGACTAACCTGAGACCACAGCTGTGTGTTCCCTTTTCATGTGGTCTTGACTGGCCACATGAACCGAAATGGATCTTTCCTCCTTTAAATTGCGTCTGTCATGTATTTTATCACAGAGATGTAAGAGAAACTACCAATGTGAGGCTTCTTCACTATGACCAAATAGTGGACATAACTGTAAGATGAAGTTCTTTACTGTGGCTCACAGTTTGAGAGGTTTTTGCTCATGGTCAGCATAATCTATTGCGCAAGACCTGAGGCAAGGATGAACATTGAGGAGGTAGGAACACATAGTAGAAGTTACCTCATGGAAGGGGTGATATGGAGGGGGCAACCAATTGATTGATCGATCAAAGGACAGATCTAATCATTTTCCCCCTCAATTTCCTTTCTGTATTCATATTAAATCAGTAATGTGATTCACTATACTGAGTATATGTCAGTCCAAACAAGTTCAAAATCAAGGGCAACCATAGTATCATGGTAAGTTTTTCACATTAATAAGTTCCACGTTTATTTAGAAACACATGTGCCTGGGAAAAGGACCAAAAACAACTCAGATTGTGTTTGGAGAGTGAAATAAAGAGGGGAACTCCTCTAGCTGTACTTTTAACTCCAACTCAACCCTTGGATGCCATTTTCTTACTCACTGCAGATGTGAATTCTGCCTAGGATGGCCCTGTAGTGCTTGGGAGTCTCATGAAGGGGATTGAAGAGCAGAAAAGTGTCCTTGAAATGTTTGAAACAAGGGTTGGAAAGGTGGCCCAGTGGTTAATAGTGTATACTGCTCTTACTGGGAACTGACTCCAGTTCAGTTCCCAGCATCCATGTTGAATGGTTCACAGAACCCCTGTAACTCTAGCTTCTGGAGGACTGATGCTTTTTTTCTGACCTTCATAAGGGCATCATATATGTATGTATATATATATATATATATACATATATATGTGTATATACATACACACACACACACACACACATATATACACTTCCTACACACACACACACACAATTTTAAAGTGAAATTTTGGGAGAAGAAACCTTCAAGTTATCCAACTTTGATGTAATAAATTTGGAAAATCTAGAGAATCATCCATTGCAGTCATGGTTATTGTTCTCACAACTTACTATTCCAGTTAGTTTGGAGGTAAAACTCCTACAGAATGAAATCTGAATTGTCAGTCCTTTATCTTCTTGCCATAGCCCAAGCCTGCCTATCTTGAGCCTCACCTTTCCTGGCATTCTGCCCCTGCTGACTGATTAGTAGTCTTTCCTTTACTTTCACATTTATCATTGCCTTTTATGCCTCACTTTCTTGACAACATTTGCCCCTTAAAATGCCCTCTAATGCCAGAACTTAAATTTCACTTCCCCTTCTTGAAATTTCATTATCATTTTTGAAGTGTCTGATTTTCTTTTTAATGTTTTTTATTTTTTGAGGATGTTTGGATTTCCACAGGGAAACAAATTATTACTTTGAGTGGGAGGTATTATGTTTCTATACTTATGTTCAGCTTTGCTAATGTGACAACTTAAAGTTGCTTACATAAAATACAGTTTTCAATAATGAATTCATTTTAACCTGTAGAGATGTGTACTTGAATAAAGAGAAAATATAACTAAAACAATACTGTGAATAATTGAGTGTGAAAACAATTATTTTCCTATCTTTTAATTCTTGATGTATCCTTCCAATTTATTGAGTTAATGCATTTTGGAAAAGTACTGCAGTCAATAAGTACCAGTATGTTGAGTGACAGCAAATTAAATTTGGGGGTGTTTCTTAGTGGTAGATCATTTGCCTAGCATGTGAGAGGCCTTCCTCTCTTGTTTTAGAGTTGTATTTCTTTATTTTATAACTTGAATGTTACTTTTTGAAACTATAAAGAAGGAACTGAGATATTCTGCCATTAAATATTTACTTAGCAAATATTTTAATGCAATAGAAAAATTAATTATTCACAGGTAAATTTATACCATGCATTACAGAATAGAATTGCTCCTAGAACTAAGAAGGATGTAAAGCAGCCTTAATAACATAATACCAAGAATAACAGTAAAACATGCAACTTAGTATGAATTGACTGGTCGCTGTTTGGCAAGAAAGAGAGGAAGTTGGAAATGAAATTGGCATAATATTCAAAAAGGGGCTGCAGAGAATTGGTTATTTGAGAAATTAGGATTTCACTGAAGACTAAGGAAGTTTAGGGAGGTATCCATTAAATTAAACATGTAAGACCATATTTCTCAGTAAATGGGGAGCTGAAATTTTGATGGGAATTGCTCAAATTCAAGTAAACCTGATGTTGAGAACTTCCTTTAAGGTTTTTTTTTTTTCTCCTCTCAAGAACTGCTTTCCCATTTCCTGACCTCTTCTGCTACTTCCCCCCCCCCAACCCCGCCGAATATTCATATATGGAAATCCAAAACTAAGCTCTACACATGGGGAGAATATACAGTATAGGTCTTTCTGACCCCATGTCACCTTATTCAAAATGATATTTTTACAGTCCTGTTCTCATGACTGTGTAACCGATCTTTTAAATTATTATTTAACATTTATTTATTTATTACTAAATTCACTTATAACAAACACCAACAATTTCTTAACTATTAATCCTATAAATTCCTACAACCCCTTTAACCTATCCACTAAACCTATTGATAATTATAACAACTACTTTCATAACCTTTTAGAATGATACAGTCTCTGGGGCAGGTCCTCAGTCATCAGGAACACAGTCTTTGTTGTAGATTCTTTAAAGCACTTAGCAGTCCTTTTTCTGGATCTCTCAGATGTAGGTTCGTCAGGGTAAGTTGGTTATTGCAGTCTCACCTTAAATAAGGCTTCATGTTTTCTTCTCTGTGGGAGACCCCAGCCGTCTGCAGGCCAACCCACTTCCTTTGAATCAGGAACTCAGCTGCTCTGCCTCAGTCCTTAAAGCCAGGCACAGTTTCCCCTAGGCCACTGATCGGACAGATCAAACCCCTCCAGGCAAAAGCTGAGCCACAGGGTCCAGTCCTTGGCCTTTTGGTGTCTTGCTCAGGCTTTCTTTGCTCACCAGCTTCTTTCTGCTTCAGGAAGAGAGCTGGCCATCAATGGCCAGCCCTTTTTTCAGCAGGACTCTTGGAGATCTCTAGCATCAGGGGCCTCTTTCCTTTCTGGGCTCCATGCACTGTCCTTAAATAGGAGGAACTCTGTTTCATCTTAATTTGGGCTCCGCCCACTTAGCAGCTGAAAACAATGTCGGGCCAGATACTTTGTTTCTTCAAGTCCATTAAGTCTTTCCTGTTTTTCCTGACTTCAACCTTGTTTTTCAGTCCATTAAGTCTTTCCTGTTTTTCCTGACTTCAACCTTGTTTTTCAGTCTATAAGTCTTTCCTGTTTTTGTTGACTTCATGCTGATAATGCTCTTCAGGCCCCGAATTAAGAGACAGTATCAGAAACTCCTATATATTTTCTAAATCTAATTTATCTAACCTCTACATGACTGCATACACTTCTCTTTTTCCAACTTTATTTTCCCTCTTGATAGAATAAGATCTGTACAGATTCTTCTAGTGAAAGGCTAGGGATAGTAAAATGCCATTAATTAATTATCATCTCTTAAGTAATGGTGTCTTAGGGGTACATAGCCTGTGCTTTAATTCTTCCACTATTTTCTGTACTACATCACAAATTGCGAACACAGTCCTGGGACATGAATATGGGCTTCTTCCAGCCCTGCTGCGTGTAGGAGCCGTGGTCAGGGATTGCTTCCCATTGCTCAGGCTGAAACTGCTAATACTTGCTGCCCTGTTTGTGGACCACTCTTAACTATTGACATTTCTCCAGATTTTAATTCAATATCCATATTACTTATACTCTTTTGAGTAACAATTTTTTTAAAAAATAAATATGCAGTTACTTATAGTAGAGATTAATTACATGTGTGTTTGTCTTTTGAAAAATTCATTTACCATTTTTAGGATAAAAAAAACTTAGAAGAATAAATAAAACACTATTTTTTATCATTTAGATATTTAAAAAAAGTATATGTCAGAAGAGATTGTTCTTTGTATGATTTAGTTGGCAGCATCTTAGTTATTTTTCCTATTGCTTTAATAAAATACTTTGACAAAAGCAAATTAAAGGAGAAAGGACTTGTTTTGTTTGTTTGCTTTGTTTTATTGTAGTTTGAAGTTACAGTCCATTGTGCTGGAAAGTCATATGGCAGAATCTTGAAGCATTGAGTTCCAATCTACAATGAAAAAGCGAGTGAATGTTGCTGCAAAGCTAGATTTCTTTTTATTGAGTACAGGATTCCAGCACAGAAAGTGATGCTGTCCAATCAGGGTGGAACTTCCTACCTGAAGTAACCAATTAACATATTCCCTCACAGGCCTGCAGAGACTCTTATCACTTCCGGATTGATCAGTATTAACCATCACAGCAAATTGATAGAAGTTAGCTTGGGGAGATGTATCAGGTACTTTTATGTTGCTGTGATAAAACAGCAGTGTCCAAGGCAGCTCAGAAGGATGTGCTTGGTTGGGGTTTACAGTAAAAAGTGATCGGAATCCCTGGCCACCATAGCAGTGAGCTTGGTAGCTGGTTGAAAGGCTTGGCACTTGAGCTACAGCTGAGAATTCACACCATGGAACATAAGCAGGAAACAGAGAACACACTGGAGATGCAATCAATCTTTTGACACCTAAAAACCTACTCTCTGTGAGACACCTTCAAGGCCACACCTCCTTGTTCTTCCAAACAGTCCCACAAACTATGATCCAGTATTCAAACACATGAATCTTTGGGGCCTATTCTCATCCAACCTCAATATCCCACTTCCTGGACTCCATAGGCTTATGGCCATATCATAATACAAAATGCAGTTATTCAACTTCAAAAGTCTTTGCAGTCTTTAAGACTCAAAACCATTTAAAAGTTCAAGGTTCAATATCTCTTTTAAGTCTCAAGGCAATCTCTTAACTCTAAGCTCCTGTAAAATTAAAAAGCAAAGTACATACTTCCAACATAAATTGACACAGAATATATACAATATCATTCCAAAGGGAATGAGTAGGAACACAGTGAGGAAATACTGGACTAAAGCAAGGCAGAGGCAGCAATTATACTCCAGTCCTTAGCCCCATGTCCAATGTCAAAGGGCTTAGCTGGCTCCATCCATCTAGCTTTGCTGCATGCAACATATATCACTCTCTTGGGCTGGTTTCATTCACTCTGTACAGATATCCCTTGGCTCTGGCATCTCTTACATGTGATTTGATATGTGAGCTCTCAGCTGTTCCTGATGCCGTGCCTTTTGTCCACCATCATGGACTGAAGCCCTCTAACATTGGGATCTCCAGAACAATATAGGCTTCACTTTCACAACTTCAAGCAAGGGACTCCCAGGGACTCTCTCCATTTCAGAGATTTCATGCAAGTATCGTCTTGCCTCACACTTCCTGGCCTTAGTGGCTGTGCTTATTCATAAGTTTATTTTTTTCTTGTATCCATCATGACTCAAGATGCACAACTACATGGACAACACTGCTAATTTTGTCTACCTGTTTGAGATGGAGACTGGTGCCTTGAATTACATTTTCAGAAACAGATTGCAATAATTTTATTTTTGTTGCTTTTAAGAGTAGAAACTTTTCTTAGCCCCTTTCCTTTCACAAGTTGGAAGACAAGCTGGGAGGGACTTTTCCCTGAGCTCACCTTTCCCTCTATCCCAGTGTGGATCTGGCCTCCCCTTAGTCTCCTGATCTACTTTGTCACATTAACTTCCCAGGTGCCCTTTTTCTCTTCAAACTGCAAAACTTGTATTTGTTTTTGACCCATTTGTTCTTATTCACTGAAGATCTACATGCCAGTGATTGCTAATCACCATGCCACAGAGTCAATATTTAGACATCTTGAATCTCTTCCACCAAAGACATTAGTCCATTACTTTTTACTTAATCCTTGGGTAAATTATTAGGACAAGGGTAGAAGGAAGAAAGGGTTTGTGGTGTTTTGAAAAGGAATGGCCCCCTTAGACTCATGTGTTTGAATGCTTGTGCCATAGGGAGTGGTACTATTAAGAAGTATGGCCTTCTTGCAGTAGGTGTGGCCTTGACGGAAGGACTGTGTCACTGTGGGGATGAGCTTGGAGGTCTCTTATGCTCAAACTATGCCCAATGTGGAACATAGTCCCCTTCTGTTGCTTTCTGATCAAGATGTAGAGCTCACAGCTCCTTCTCTAGCAGTATGTCTACCTGGCTGCTGCTGTGCTTCCCACCATGATGATAATGGACTAAACCTCCGAAACTGTGAGCTAGCTCCAATTAAATGTTTTACTTTGTAAGAGTTGCCGTAGTCATGGCGTCTCCTCATAGCAATGGAAACCCTAACTAGTACAAAAGTTGGTACCAAGGACTGGGGTATTGCTGTGATAGGCCTGACCACGTTTTTGTGTGGAGGAATGTGGACTTTGGGACTTTATATTGGAAAAGCATTTGAAAGCTTTCAGTAGGGCTTATTGGACCATACTAATAAAAGGATGGAAGACAATGGTGCTGGAGGTGACTTGAACTGTGGAGGCCTGGCTCAAGAGGTTTCAGAGGAAACAAATTTAACTGTGTGGCCTAGAGACTGTTCTTGTGATATTTTGGCAGAGAATTTAGCTGCATTTTTCGCTTGTCTGAAAGATCAGCCTGAGGCTAAAGTGAAGAGTTTTGTCTCATGGTTATTAGTGTTTGCTCTTATGCAGATCTATAATGAAAAAGTACAAGTTGACCAAGGAAAACTACACAATGTACAGTTGGAGGAAGAAAGGGGCACCAGGAAGTGAAGTAGAGCTAACTCATGTCTCCAAGGAGATAGCCAGATTGAAGAAGAGCCTGAGGCTAAATGAAATAAAGGGCGTGGAGACCTGAGAGAAAGACTCCAACCAGCTAAGCTTCCAATTTGGGAAAAGGAATTAAAGAAAAGATTAGGTCCAGATACTTTGCCATAATGCAACAGGAATGGCTTATAGTTCACCTGCTGTTGTAGTCTCTACTTCCCTCTGCAGCTTCATGAGCTGGATCTCCATAGTCCACATTATATTAGTAGCCGTTGGGGAAATGCTTGCATCATTAATACTTATTTCTGATTTGTTAAAAGTATGGTAATTAGCTGTGTGGTGGTAGCACCCACCTTTAATCCCAACACTCAGGAGGCAGAGGCAGTGGATCTCTTGAATTCAAGGCTATCCTGATCTTCACAGAAGTTCTAGGAGGGCCAAATCTCTCTCTCTCTCTCTCTCTCTCTCTCTCTCTCTCTCTCTCTCTCTC
>CAJQZJ010032473.1:15449293-15483830 GCA_907164525.1 Lophiomys imhausi
CTCTCTCTCTCTCTCTCTCTCTCTCTCTCTCTCTCTCTCTCTCTCTCACACACACTCACACACACACACACACACAAACAAGAAACACACACACACACACACACAAACAAGAAACACACACACACACACACACAAACAAGAAACACACACACACACAAACAAGAAACACACACACACACACACACACACACACACACACACACACACACACAAAGAAAGGTGGGAAGGTAGGTGGTGTCCAGGGTTTTACTGGAGCATTTTCTTTAAGAGTAGGCACTTCTCTATGCCCCAAATAGCAGCCCAGCTATGTGCATCCTAAGTGACATATGCATATTTTTGTTAAATTTTTCTATTTGTTCAACACCACATTGACAAAACCTTCCCTGAGTCTAAGCTACAAAAAATAAAAAATAGTAAACAAGTCTACCAAAAGTAAGAAAGGCTAACTGGCATATTGAAAGCAGTTCAAATTATATATGTTTAAACAACTAAGTCATTATACAAATAACATTTTGTAAAATAACAAGAGCATGAGAGAAGGCAACATTAGTTCTAAAGACATCAAGATGAATAAAAGTGTAGAATTTGGGAAAGTAATGTTTTTAGTTCAATTTTCTGGTATCTAGAGCATTGTTCAAAGTTTTAATTTTCTGAGACAGAAGGCTTCAAGTTATGCTTATCAGGATTTATGTCTCCCACAAGGGAACTTTGAACACTAGAAGCAAATCTGGTTGTAGACTGTATAGCCTGGAAAATTTTAGGAAATGTAAAAAATGACAATGTAATTGATGCCATCCAGGGACTGTGTCCCACATCACTCAAATTCAAACCAATGCACAGGGGTAGGAATTGTAGTCTAGATGGTGTATAGATGGTGAATATGTAGTATAGATGGTGAATACCATCTATAGCATACATACATATGACCACACTTGTATTTACTTTCGGTGTGTTAGAAAACAAGTATATCTTCAGGTATTGGGCAGTGAAATTTAGCTGAATTTGTGCTATATTCTAAGCCCAGATTTCTAAAGCTTATAAATGAAACTGTAGCAACGTTAGGTATGGTATAAAAAGAGACAGGTGAGGAAACAAGCCTAAATGTCAGATAATGGCAGGACATTTTAGGGTTCATTTTAATCTTACCTTACATGGGATGTCTGCCGTGTGTGACTGTGACTGACCAACACATCACCTACAGGTGTCCAGCAAAGTGACACAATTTGAAGTCTGAAATTTTCATAGAATAGAATAATTTAAAGGATAACCAGAAGAAAGTACAAATGCTTTAGTCATTAGTACACTTCTCCACAAATGATAGAAAACAAATCAGAGGGCTGGGGGACAGCAAGATGGCTCAGTGGGTAAACGTGTTTTTCATGCAAGCTGGACAACCTGAATTCAAACCCTAGACCCACATAAAGGTGGAAGAAGACACTCCCTCCACAAGGTTGTCCTCTGACCTCTGCATACCCACTTTAGAAATGTCATGCATACACATCTAATGCTTTGTCTATCTCCTACACACACACACACACACACACACACACACACAGAGAGAGAGAGAGAGAGAGAGAGAGAGAGAGAGAGAATATGTCAAAATAAAAAGGAGCCCAATGAAGAGCCCCCAATGAGGGCTAGATCATAAGGTATGACAGAACAAAGAACAAAATAACACCTCTCTAAAGTCAAACTTATCATATATATGTTGGTTTAGGATTATAGAACAATGTCTGCATAATAAATCCAATTTGAAGCATCCACCTTGGAAACAGGATGAGATTTTGATTTCTTCTACACGGAGCTTGGTGAGAAGTCAGATTATGCATTTACCTTGATAGGCAAAGTTTTAAGATACACTGTCTTTACACTGTAGGAAAAGTACTTTTCAAGGTCCTCGCCTTAGAAAGAAACTCTCTGGCTTTTCTGAGGACAAAATTCTTCCAACCCTGTGTGGTATTGACCATTTCTGGTATTGATTTACCCACAGGCAGGTGCTTAAACTTTTTCCCACAAATTTTTGAATCTCGTTTTCTGCTTCACGTAGGGATTTTTCATTGACACAAACTCAGCATTACCTTAGACATCACCTTTATCTTCCCATTTAACTTTCTGCAGAGAAATTTGACTGTTTGGTTTTGATTTATTAATATTAGGCAACCACATTCTTATAAGCTACAAAGAGATTCAAGGGGTGTCCTTGTTAGCTTTCTCTTTGTTATATTGGCATTTGTGAATGTTATTTGTAAGTTTGAAAACCATTAAAGGGATACATTCATTTTCTTTACGGGGCTCTGATTCAAGTAATGCTGTCTGGATCAATGGCACTTTCTTTACTACTGTGTTACCCTGATATTCAGTTTCTTACTGTTGTCACAGACAGAAATGATTTCTTCACTAAGAAAACAACAGGCTGAAAACCCTAAAGAAAAAGCCAATACTTGTTAGGGAAAATATGACAAAATTCGAATAGCAACTTATAAAGTGGACAAGAGAATCAAGACTAGTCTCCTGTTGCATGGAAGGAAAGCTACATAGAAACGGGTTTTCACTTAATTATTTTGTAACAGTATTTTTCATTCCTACTTAGTTTTTTTTTTTTTATTCTATGTGCTATCCTTTATTTGAAGCCCATTAAAATCTTTTAAGTATTCAACAAAGTAAATGACAAGTAGTGATTTCTCAGAATAGAAATCTCCCATGGTGGTTTGAATGAGAATGGCTCCCATAGGCTCATATGTTTGCATAATTGGTCTCCACTTGGTGTAACTGGGTAGAATTAGGATTTGTGGCCATGGAAGAAGTATGTCACTGGGGTGGGCTTTAAATTTTCTAAAGACTCAGGCCATTTCCAGTGTGCTTTAGTTTCCAGTTTGTGGATCAAGTTGTGAGCTCTCAGTCACAGCTCCATGCCTGCCTGCCTGCTTCCTACTCCCCACTATGAAGGTTATGTACTCTGATACCTCTGGAATTGTAAGCTCTAACTTCTCTAAGTTTTAACATCCCTCTTTTTAGAAGTTTCTATGTTCATGGCATTTTATCACAGAAATAAATAATATAGTAGTTGATACCACCAATGGAATATTGCTGTGACAGATCTAACCACATGGTTTTCGTTTTTGAATTTGACCCCCTTTTTCATAACTTTTTATAAGATCTGTGTTTTACTATTGTTTCTAAGGATTAATAAAGTCAGTATTGGTAAAGAGATCTAGTGTTTACACAAATACAGACTGAGCAGCAAGATATTTATATTATTCTGCTTACAATTTGTCCTGCTGTTGTTTCTTTTTTTTTTTTTTTTTTTTTTTTTTTTTGTGGTTTTTCGAGAGGGGTTTTCTCTGAATATCTCTGGCTGTCCTGGACTCGCTTTGTAGACCAGGCTGGCCTCGAACTCACAAAGATCCGCCTGCCTCTACCTCCCAAGTGCTGGGATTAAAGGCGTGCGCCACCACCGCCCGGCCTGCTGTTGTTTCTTAAGTGCCACTGTGGTACTATAATACAACATGTCTTTGAAATAGATACACCTAATCCAACAGTAGCAGCATGTTATATCAGAATGACCAGTCTCAATTCCATAGCCCCGTAGTCGTTCTTAATATATATAATTTAAGGCTGTGTTCTCTAGATACACTCATTTAAAACTGCCTGGCATTAGAATGAAAGCTGTTGAACTTCATATTAACATTTTAACTTTAATATCAAATATATTTAATGTCCTTATCCACCATCAAAAAAAATTATGACAGAATTAGAACTTGAAAAAATAGTTTTCCACTCTCACAACTCCTATCCATTACCTGAAGCTAGTCCTTCCTCATTCCCTAACATTTGAGCCTTTCCTATTCTTTTTTCCTATGGGTTATTCACACTATGCCCACTTGTACAATTTTTACTTGTATGTACACGTTATTGGCTAGATTTCATATATGACACATAAAATATGAGGTTTTTTTTTTCCAAGATTTTGTGGCCTCCCCTGATGTCTTATATTCTAAGTTGATTCATTTCCTGAAAAATTTTTAACCTCTTTTCTTTAGGATTGAGTTGAATATACTTTGGATCTGGTTAATTTTGTTGTATGATGCTTTTATTTATTTACACTTTTGTAAATGAAATAATTATACAGAGATAGGTGGTTTTTAAAAAACTGCCTACTATTTTTCTATAAAGAAGAATCTTTTTGTAAGATATTATTATAATCAGTAGAACACTATACCTGAGTCAGCTAAAGAGAAATATACATATTTTTCAACTTTAAAAATACTTGGGGACAGTTGGAAATAATCTAATTTTGCTGCACATTGCTTTGATACTACTCTTCTCAAGTCTTAGACAACCAGTACAGCATTAATAATCACTTTTACATGCACTGAAAGAGAACTGTGATTAGAGATTTGACTTCTTTGACAAGTGCAATGACTAGCACTATAGAGAGAGGTAAAGTAACTAAGATGTGTTTAATATGTCAACTTCTAAGCAGTGCCTTTTGACTGTGATAGGCCACATGCATATGATAAGGCTGTCAAATTTAAACTAAAATTTGATTTGAAAGGAAAACTTTGATTAATTACTTATAAATTTAAATCTAAGGAATAAAAAAATTGTATAGGGCTAAAGAGGTGAATCGGGTTAAGAAGACTGCTGTTCTTTCAGAGGATCAGAGTTCAGATGCCAGCACCCATATTGGGTCACTCACAAACATTTATAACTCTAGCTGCAAGGGATTCCGATGACTTTTTTTGACCTCTACAAATATTTGTACATGTGTATATATGCTCATGTTGACACACACAGACACACAAATAAATAAATAATAATATAATAAATCTCTAAAAGAGTTATGATATCTGGCATGCCTATTTTCAATATAAAATTTATTCTATGAGTACTTTTCTTCAACAGTTTCCTCTGAGATTGGAATCTTCAATCCTGCAGGGAAGTTCCTTAAATAGAAAGGTAAACAACTCAAAGTAGGATCAGGAAGTCCCTGAAACTGACCAGATTTATATACTCTTCTCTGCAGAGTAAGCTATAAACTGGGGAGCTGAGCTGAAAAGATGACTCTGAGAGTAGACCCGCATTTTTGGCTTTATAATATCATTTGTGTTAAAATCCAAAAATAGCAAGTGTCAGCAGAACAGATACTGAACATCGTATGTACCTATTAATTTTAGTGAAATAAATCATGACATAAATAATAAGGTAGAAAGTTTTTTTTTTCATAACACAGGAGCATGAATATCATTTATCCATATGTCCAAATTTTCATCTTGGAAACATTGTACTATTGACATATATAATATAAAATTTTTTTATAATTTATTATTTCTTCATGTTACATCTCAATCACAATCCCCTCCCTACTCCCACCTCCTGTCCCACCCTTCCACCCTCTTCCCCCTCAATCCTCCATCCTCTACTCCTTTTTTTTTTTTTTTTTTAGTTTAAGGTATATCTTTTTCCCCCCAACAGCTCCCCCTTTCAGTCCAACAAGTGGTTCTTTCTCTTATAATAATAAATACAATACAAAACAACAGAAATAAATAGGCCACAATTATGAGAGTTATATGGCTTAGCATACATTCCCAATGTCCAGTCCATATGTATTTGGCACCTGACTTTAACATTCTACTATCTAACCATCTCCATGAGTTTAAGAACATATAATTTTGAAGATTCCTGTTAGGTAAATAAAACAAACGGAACCTATTTTATATAGGCATGTAATAAATAAAAATACTATATATAAAATAAATGACAGACACAAATACAGCCTAATTTCATTCATTTCCTCAGGAAGTAATACAGAAGTTTTTCTTTATAAATCTAATAAAACCATAAGAAATGCTTCCATTTGCTGACTTTTAATAGTACTGAACAAAACTGAGGACGACTAATGCTTCCAGAAATCATCATGTGGACTAAAGGCCATTTCATTGTCATAAAAATCCTTTATTTAGCCCTCTCTACAAATAAGGTCACAGCAGGAGAAGGGACACTTGTTAAAGTAATTTGGGCGACAAGTAAACATAAGGAATGGCTAGGAGCACAGTGTCATCTGGCAGAGCTGAGAGTTTATTTCCTGAATCCTGTGGATCTGCTTAAAACCCAGCAGAGATGCCAATATGCTTCTCCTCAGTAAATGCTACCAGTCTTCATACCACCGGGCCCATGGAGGTTTGTGCATGGTATTTTATCCAAGCAATCTTTTGGGTAGCTGCACGGTTCCTGTGGTGGCCTGAGCCAGTCATGCGGGGACACTTTTCCACACTCTCACCAATGTGTTCCTTCAGTTTCTGTTTTCTGTTGCTCTTCTTGTTCAATGGTAGAAGCATGGTGATGGAGGAAGCAGAGTACATTCTTCTCAGATAAGGTCTTGGGCAGCAGAGAGTGGCTGTTCTTGGGCTGGATTTATTTGCAAGGTTGCTGTGATGTGTGCATCTGGGATTCCCGTCTCCTCACAAGGGTGGGAAGAACTGAGATCTGTTGATCCTGAAGTGGGAACAAGTGAGGCCCGACAAGCATGTGCTGGTAAGCCTGGGGGAGTGTAATTCTGCCTGGTTTTCTGAACTGTACCCAAATCTATATTAAGTACCCCCACTGTATCCATTAGACAATGCTCCCCTTGTCTAAATGTTCATGTGTTTTGTACAAGGCACGGAGCAATTTAAATGGAGTTTCTAAATGGAGTAACTTTTTCAGGGGTCAACTTTATCTTTACCTTGTGTCTCTGAAATGAGATCACAAGGTTTACAGCATAGCCTGAAGGTTGTAAGAGACGATTCTGTTTATGGTTTATGTTCATGTGTGCTAGTCCAGTAAAGAAAGATTTAAAGATTAGGAAGTCAGCATTCTGTAAAACCAAATCAATAATCAGTTGCTTAATTGTGCATGGGTTTTGTATTTCAGGCGATGTGTTCATGCTTCATGATGTCACGCTAATGCAGAGACTGAGGGACATGACAAATGAGGGTCGTCATTTATGGGAAGCAGTTCGACAATAGGAAGTTTGACACTATTTCAAAATAATGCATACCAGAGTTTAGTGAGTTTAGTGAACAAACTCTAACTTTAACAAGCGCAGGTCTTCACATAGACTACAGTGCCACAAGGTTAAATGATCTGAGTGCAGCACACTCAAAATTGCAGATGAATTTAGTTTTGTGTGTGCTCTGTCAAAGGAAATCAGTGCGCTGGGCTTTGGGTATCTTTTGAGTCTTAGAGGGGAGTTAGGTTGTGTGATGTGTCACCCTGAGGAATTCCTGTCACTCAAAGTGGGAAAAGTTGTTTCAAATAAGAACTTGTAATTAAGTAAATACTGTTGGTATACATTTCTAAATTAATAAAATTGTAACAAGGGTTCTCTTTTCTACTTATGTGTTGCCAGTCTTCAGTGAATGGCATCTGAAAGTATGCATGAGGCCTCAAGGCATGTAGCTCCCAGAATTGACTGAAAGGCCATTTTTACTAAAAAGGTCAACAATAGTTCTTTTTTTTTCTTTTGATATTGATTTTTGTTTTTATTCTGTAAACTGGCTGCTGTGCATGCCAGAGACCTGCTTGCTGTATTAAGGGTGGTTTTTTTCCTGGTGGAAACAAAATTTTTTATCAATTGATAAATTTCCTAAGTCAAGGAATTTAGAAAATTCATGGAAATTATACACAGATAATGTCAATATATGAGATAGAATAATGGATAAATAACAGATTAATAACATTAAAACTTGATTATCATTTAAAATTAGCCCATACTAGGAGGTGCATAGTGTGGGAAGAAATAGGAACATGTAAATAAAAGACAATCCTTTGAGCTTTGTCACTGAATCAGCATGAGGCTAAATGTTGTTTAGCCTCTTGACTTGGCTAATGAAACCCATGAGAAGAAAACTCTTGATAATGTTTTTATCTACAGAAAATGAATAAATTGCTGAAATTTTTGACTTTCCCCTACTCCTCATGCCTGGAGTTGACCCATAAGTCTGTCTGTAGATCATGCTTTTGATGGTCTTCCTTTGGACAAGTGCATGGCAAAAGAAACTTTAAGTTTCATGAGCATGCACCCCCCCCACACACACACACAACTGCACTGTCTGATCTACAACAACCTTCACTGGGGCCAGCACTGGGAAAGTAGAAGTTAGCCAGGCAGTGGTGGCGCACGCCTTTAATCCCAGCACTTGGGAGGCAGAGGCAGGTGGATCTTTGTGAGTTCGAGGCCAGCCTGGTCTACAAAGTGAGTCCAGGACAGCCAGGGCTACACAGAGAAACCCTGTCTCGAAAAAACCAGAAAAAAAAAAAAAAAAGAATGACCCCAGAAAATCAGCCCAGCTCCCCGTTCCAACGAACCACTTGTATGTGAGAAAAACAAAACAAAACCAAAACCCGAACCCAGTCTGAAGTAAAGCTCAAGTGATTTAGTCACAATGTAGGTCCAGTGTGATTTCATTCCAGATCAAGATACATTCAGATTCCAGAGCACTATGCTTAAACCCTGTGAGCTTGTGCAAATTAATAAGCTTTGCTAAGTCTAACTTGTGCGCAATGTAATTTTATCATATTCCTATAAAATAAGTGAATTGAATAAAATTATTAGGCAGTACTGTGTTTGGCATATAAATGGCCTTCAATTAATATGTATTTTTTTCTTTCCCCTACTATATTTTGATTAACTTTCGATTAATGGCAGTTTAAAGCACATCTGGAAATGTGAAAAAAAGAAAAGAAAAAATTCCTAAAAATCCTATGTGGGGCTAAAAGTGTGTTCTTTAAGACAGAGGTATGTATAAAGTAGTCAGTTTGTCAGAGGCAGGTAGTTTTAAGTTATCATACCTATGAGAGAATAAGTTAAGTGCTAATGTTTTTTTTTTCTCTTTATAGGGTTTCTTAGACAATTTTATGAGTTTTTTTTTTTAGGTAAACACAGAATATTTATTTTAAATTAATGAGGAGTGGTACTAATTCTCCTTGTGTTATAATTTACCAGTGTATATTATGAAACAAAGTAGAAGTGGCCTCCCCATGCTTCTCTGAGTATTCTGGAGTAGGCTAGAGGAGTGTGTCACCGTCTGTTAGTGTTTCTGGTGACTGAACTTTTTACCATAATTAAATGTAGCTGGGGATTCTTTTTTTCAACTAGTTTCCTTTCTTTTGATCATGTTGCTATTGTTCCTTATTACAAGATATGACATGGATGGAAGAAATGTATTTGAAATACTGATAAAATGATGATGTTTGCCTTAATGACATCTCTGTTACACTATGAATTCTATGACCACAAGCACCCGTCTTTTAATATCACAAATAGAAGCCATTCGCCCAGCTCCCTGTTTTGGGCTTGTCCTTTTGTCCCCTGGAGAGGAGCCATGAGCAGTAGGATGATCATACAGGAGAGTCTGAACAAGCAGTTTTCATCTGTTCCCAACAGTCCCTCCTGGCTTCTTTTTTATGTGTCCTAGTGCAGTTGTTGCCACTGGGTGCCGTTCCTCATTTAGGAATACTGCAGAGGAAATGTGTTACTTGGGGCTTGACAGGACCATTTCCAAGGGTTGATAATGGGATCAAATTATTTCAGGTGAGTTGACAAGGGTTTGCTCTTCTTTGTTATTGAAGATCACAGATATCACATTGAAGTGTCCCTGAGTGAGGAATGGGGGTTGGGGTCAGGGTGATAAATCAAGAGAATCTACCTGAGTCTGTTCCCTTTGCCAGCTTTCACGGACCACACTGTTTTGTCTCTGGCTGCAGGTGGGTAGCAACATCCATGAGCTGCTTTAGGAAGTAGTTAATTGTGGGGTAAGAGGGCTTTGCTGTCTGCTACATGAGAGTCACTTCAGCACAGAGCGGCATAGATTAAGGCAGTAATCAATGAGAATTCAGAGTATTGCAGGGATCTTATCTGAAGACAGCAGCACCACTTACGGCCCTGTTTAGAGTCACTATTGTGCAGCGTTGGACACTGCAGGGTTGGGGAGTTTTCACTGAGAATTCAAGGACTGTGGGGAATCTTATTTAAATGTTTCATGTTGGTAGATCTTACAGATTTTTCACTGTGTTTTGGACTTCTGCCATTCCTAGCTGGGATTTAATGATTTGGTGTCAGTAACATTACTTAACCATTCCAATGCTGATGTTCGGCTTGCCGTGCTTCTGCAGTCTCTGCTACTTCACACGTTGCATTCAAGAGCAGGTAAACCAAACCATAACATCAATCATAAGATGACTATAATGCTAATGGGATTCATTGTTGAATTATTCAAAAGGGTAAGATATTAAGATGCGTCACTTGGATTCCACTGGAACGTAAGGAGTACTTCGCTTTGAAAATGGAAACTACATAAATATACAATTTTAAAATGCAGGTGATCAGCTGCTTGCATTATGTGATGTTATTTTCAAATTCTGAATGTATGTCTGAAGCGTACATTGAGTTGTATGTATTTCAGCATTAAATTTAACTCACGATTTGAAGTATACCATGTAGACAGTTCAGGAAGCATGACTTTACTTTTTCTGATTAATCAAAGATATTTTGTTTTCATTGTTTACTGAGTTGTATAGAAGGCTTCAGTGCTTAATCTTAAAAATAGAAAAATACGAGCTGCGCACAGATTGTTCTTTTCCAAGGTGTAGAGAAAGGCTGCTGAGGTCTGGTTTCTTCTGATCCATAGTCTTGATTTTAGATCATTTTTATAGGCAGTTCTGCCTGCATTCTTGTGGGGCATTAGGCTGTGAACTAAGAAAAATAATGTTCACATAAGGGGCAACAGAGTGCAGACACCCAGTGGGAAGGGATAGGATTGTGTTTGGGGTTAGAGATTTGAGTGTGTGACCTTGAGTTTCAATGAAAACCAACCTGTTCTGCCCCCGATTTCTCTTCTACCCACAGAGAGAACACTTTACTGCTGTTGTTAGTGTGGATAGCATAGCAATTTTAAGGTGCTCAAGGTGGTAACATGGTGAATTCTGTGTAGAAACAATACTGCTTTCAAACATTTAAAGAGATGTTTCCTTAGTAACCCCCACTTCATCCTTGATCTGTAGCTTTAGAACTTGTGAGATTTTGTAGATTTTGTAATGGTTGAGTACAGCTTTTCAAAAAAATTAAGCTGATAAACCTCTTGTCTCCTCTGTAGCCATTTTTCCAAATAGGCACTGAACATTTGTGGTATCATGACAGCACTTTCTATTATATTGCACTGCTTGGGAGGAAAGGCATCACCTGGTTTGCTGCAATGCATTGAGGGCTGAGTTCAGACAGGCATGGGGACCCCTGAGCCCTTGACTTGGCCATGAGCTCTCCCAACTGCTCTTTGGCTCATTCTTGGGTTCAGTGAATTTCTTGCTAGAGTTGCTGCTATCTCTTCACAGAGAATGATTTTTAAAAAGTCCCTCATAACTGTGGCCTAATCACCTCTGTTGTACTGTATAGTATTTGTTATTATAAGAGAAAGAGCCATTTGTTGGACTGAAAGGGGAAACTGTAGGGGGAAATAAGATATACCTTAAACTTAAAGGAAAAAAAAAAGGGAAGAGGATGGGGGGTTGAGGGTGGAAGGGTGGGACTGGAGGGGGAATAGGGAGGGGACTGCGATTGAGATGTAACTTGAAGAAATAAAAAATAAAGGAAAAAAAAATCTCCTATCAGGAGATAATTCTTATTGGGCAAAAATGCCCCTGCTCTCTCAATAGACTATATACAGTCCAAAGATGGACCAGAGCTTAAATGCAGGTAAGTCAATGTCCTAATTCTGCAGAGACAGAAAATCCTTATTTCCTGCTGCACAACTTAGTCTGAAAAGTGCTTGACCAGAAGGCTGAAGATGATGTTCTAATGATATCAAGAGATATTTGGGACTGTTTAGGCAACAAAGTCATATTTCTTTTGGGAAGCTGCTCTCCTATGCTTCCTAATCACTCAAATAATAACTTTATCCCTTCTTATGTCATTGATGGGGTTGAAGACATAATAGTTATAAGATTTCAATTGAACTTGAGTTGTTTAAGATTTAAAAGGATATTTTCAAGTCTAAATAATTTCTTTAGGTTTATAAATATAGGATATGATATAAATTATTTAGGTTCAGAACTTTAGACATACCAAGATAGATGATTTTTTTTCTTCTTCAAGATTGCCTGATACAAATAGGCTAAACATTATGTGCATAACTTTTATATATGGTTTTCTTGATTGTTTCATATTTGTTCTTATTGTTCTTACTATATGAGTTAAAAATTCAGCTTTTTTTTTTTTTTTTTAGACAAAAGGAGGGAATTGTTGGGGTAGTGTTAAGCATTCTAAATGTTAATTAATTGGTCCTGCTTGCTGTCTGTTACTTACATTGACTCTGATTGGTTAAATAAAATGCCGAGGCCTGAGATTGGGCAAAGACAGAGAAAGGTGGGACTTCCTGGGATTAGAGCAGGAAGCCTGCGCTTTAGACAGAGGATTAATTCACGCCAGCCATGAGCAGCAGGAAGGAAGACACACGTCATGGGTTAGGAAAAAGAACCTCATTCCTCATGGCCAGGAACATCATCGGCATGGCATGGAAAAAGGCAGTCCAAGGGGACGTATGTATATATGGGATCATATTTGGGTAACAGAATTATGAGCTAGCATAGATGGGCTAAGATTCCTCAACTCAGGCCTAGGCTTGATTAAAAAAAAAAAAAAAAAGTCTACTTCCTGCTGAGGGCAAGGTCAAAGTCCAGAGGATCCCAAGCAGGTGGGAAAAAAATAGCTACAGTCCACTCATGAGTTTAAACTAATCAAATATGCTCTTTTGGATTAACATAAGAGTTTATTGTAAATTGAACTACAAACTAGTAGAGTGGCTTATAATTGCTTGTCTGTAAAGGTCACACATTTTGTGTTTATACCCATACTCCTGTCATGTTATGCATAGATAGTTACTATTATGAGAGCAAGACTGAGGCATGGATGATTTGTAGTTTTCTGTTTATGCATGGCAGAGAGGAAAAAAATGGTGTTGTTGGCTCTGCCAAGCTCTGTGGAAGTGGAATGATTTATAATTTCTACTCATAAACTTAGGAGGCTAGTAGCTTTACTAGTAATGTGACTCTTCATCCTCAAGAGTTATAAGTTCTAGCATCTTTCAACTTCTTGTTTTATGTCATCCTGTTTTTAAATGATTAGCAGGATCTTTGAGACGAAAGAGATATTTCAGTTTTGAAGCAGCACCTCTGAGTACCAGGTAGTGTCCCATTAGAAGAATAATGGAAGTCATTTGGAGAGACTTCCAAATGCAGTGAACAAAAGCCCCTGACTTCCCTTGTACTTCACCACATACATAGATACTTTTAGCAAATGGAACAAATGTATGCTGCTCTCTGCTTTCCAAGACCAAAGAGAATGGGCGGAAACATGGCTGCTCATAAAATTAGAGCAGTCAATGAAAGAATTATTGGTTATTTTACGATGTAATTATTTGAAGATGCCTTTAAATACTATTGTTTGTCTATACTTTTTTAGGCTAGTCATTGTATTCAGATTTTGTAAATAACCTGCTTCAAGTAGATTGGTGTCTGTGCTTAAGGGAATTTTCACAATCATAAGGTCAGTTGTTTGTGGTAATATAACCACAATTCTGAATGCCTAGCTCTTAGTTATTTCAGAGCATGTATTTCATACATTGGAATTTTTAATTTAATTTGTGATACAAATTATTAGTGTGATGAGCTCCAAACCTTGAGTATATTTCAAAGCTGAATTTAGAAAAGTTGGTTATTAAAGTAGTTGAATTCTAACAGATAGGTATTCAATAATATCTACCATATATTTTAGATTCATTGGTAGTTCACAAAGGGTCAAGCAGGATATATCAGTGGGTAATGGTACCTGGCTCCATGCCTGAAAACACGAGTTCAGTTACCAAGGCTCACATGTTGGAAGGAGGACTGGACTCCCTATAGGTTGTTGTCTTACCTCCACACTCTTACTGTGGCATGCATGCCCCCTCCATGAACAAATGTATGCAATTTGAAAATAGTTTAATTTCAAGATTATTATTTTTGATAACGTAGAAAATACCAAGGGTTTACCAGTGATATTATGATTTTCTTAATGTAGCATGTATTTTTGAAATTGTTGAAGACACTAGTTGTGGAAGAGAGATTCACATATCTGTTTATAGTATAGTTCTTGCCTCAGCTGACTTCTAAAAATAATGCTTTTTAGAGTCTAGATAGTTGTGAGTTCTTTCTTAGGTGAATTGCCTTGCTTTTTTATGTATCTCCAATTTTATTTTCTTTGATTACGTTTTCTCAGTTTCCTAAGTGTCAGTCTTACCAGGAATCTTATTGAAAGCATACTGCTCAGAATCTGCAACAAATGATCATTTTATGAGACAAGGAGAAAGCACCAAGTCAAAAGATCAGTGCCTCAATCTAAGTCACTTATTCAGAACCTTTCAGATTTTATTTTTAATTTGGACAGAAATACAGAAGAGGAAATAGACTCTCAAGAGCAAAACATAACTGAACAAAAAAATTGCCTACAATTTTAGAGAATGCATGGCTCCCTTAAATGTGCTCATGGGCAATAGGTAAAAGACTCAAGTAATCATGTTACAATCCTTATCTTAAAGGTAATAACAGCAAAGTGTTGTTAACCATTGGTGGAAAACATGCATGTCTGGTACATGGCAATAGGCCCTTTTCCTCTCTTCTTAGAAAATAAGCCTAAAACTGCCTTCAAATTGCCTTGCTTTGAAAATACATGTAACATCTGAAATTTTCATTTGTGATGCAGTTTTGTATTGATATATTGCATGTACTGATGTGAATGTATTTCAAAGCCACAGTCTGCAAAACACGAGTAAATGGTGATTATATACATGTTAACTGTAAGCAAAGAAATGACGACTGACTGAAAACTCAAGATTAGCACAGTGATTTCTGAACAGATCTGCATTTATGTGGAATGACACATGTCATCTGTTCCTGAAAGCTCTCTCGTGAGGGCCTCCTTCCTTCCATACTGGCCTTGCAGACCAGATCTCTTTTGACAATAGGTTTCCTTGACATTATGTTATAATTCTCTCAATTCAGAGCCTGGCTTTATTAAAGAGCAGGCATTTAGTTTTAGCGATCTCTCTTTTGTTGCCACTGTTGTTTTTTTTTTTTCCTCCCCCCCGTTGGTTGTTTTTGCTGTTGTCATTGTAGCTATGTTCGATTTTGCTGTGATCAGAGTTATCCAGTGAGGATGTGAAATTCATAGCTAAGTGAAGCACAGAAGAGACTCCCAAGTAGCTCTTTAATCTGAAAGAGAATTGATGAAAAAAAAAAATGACTTCTAATGAGGGAAAGAATTGGTCTAAGCATTTTTTTTTTTTTTTTTTTGCTTGAAATGGCCTTTTCTTACTTTTCATAGAATCTTTGAACATTCTCCACAGTTGTCTTGGTTAGCTTAACAAAATCTAACTACTGTGGCTCCAATTCTTATGATGATGTACATGCATATGTGGATAATTGATCTCAAATGCAATGTCCTGATAATGATCAAGCAAAGATTACTGTAGGACCAAAGATCTCTATCTGTCTGTCTCTCTCTCTTCGTGTATGTGTATATGTGCATGTGTGTCTGTGTGAATTATATTTTTTTCATTGAAACAATACACCATTTTGAAAAACTAACAGAACTTTATGTTCTTGGTTCAAATTATATAACAACTAGAAAGATGACGTCTTTTTAATTTAATTTAATTTAATTTTGTTTTTTTGAGACAGGGTTTCTCTCTTTTTTTAATTTTTTTAAAAATTTCTTCAAGTTACATCTCTGTCATAATCCCCTCCCTACTTCCCCCCTCCAGTCCCACCCTCCCACCCTCTTATCCCTCACACCGCCCATCCACTTCCTTTTTTTTTAAGTTTAAGTTATACCTCCCTCCCCACAGCTCCCCCTTTCATTCCAACAAATGGCTCTTTCTCTTATAACAACAAATAAAATACAAAATAATGAAAATAATTAGGCTGCAATTATCAAAATTATAAGGCTTAGCATACATTCCCAATTTGACAATTGACTTTAACATTCTACTACACATCCATCTCACTCTGTGTGTAACAACAGCTCTGGCTGTCCTGGACTCACTTTGTAGACCAGGCTGGCCTTGAACTCACGGAGATCCACCTGCCTCTGTCCCCCAAGTGCTGGAATTAAAGGCATGTGCTATCATACCCAGCTTGATTTCATTCTCTTTAACAATAAATAATGGAAACTATCCAGGCTAGCACAGTATCAATTTCTTCTGAAATTCAATATTTAGAATTAGAATTAGTTAAAACAATCATTGTAGTTGAAATGCTTCACAAATACATTTTAAACCTGAATAGCAAACACTCCACATTAAAAAAAAAAGTAAATGGTACTCATATTCCCAGTGGCTAGAATAAAAGTGAGACTCAGTTTAGGGTACTATTGTTTGGTTTTTAGTTTGAAATTGAGATTAGCCTTTAATTTAATATAAATGTAAAGGAAGTGTTGAAGTTAGCATTGAGGGTGAGGTTAGGGCAGAAGCCTTGTTTTGCATATGTTAGACTCTGTTTGGAACCAGTGTAACAAATACATTAGACAAGTTCTAGGTATGTTTTCAAATATGAAGGTGAATAGCTGTTTTATTACTGGAATTATTAAAATCTCTTAGTCATTCTAATTTAGTATCTCTTGTGGCTTCTGTATTTCTAGGGCTCAGTCTGGCTTTTAATTATTAAAGCTAAACTATAGGAAATCAGGTACAGTTTGTAAGGTTAGTAGACTTGAATATCAACATGATATTCATATTTTATTAGAAAAATGTGTTAAACATGCCATCCTTATAAATAACTACAGTTTATCTCTCTTGAGAAAGTTTTTATAAGATTTTCTTAATCAGAAAAGGAACACCAAATGAGTATTGTTCATATCGTTGCATTAATACTCAACTCAGTGTTTCAAAGTGTAGTTTTAACTTTCACATGTAATGTCACTGAATATATTAGAGGGCACTGGTGATGCTGCAATAT
Organism: Lophiomys imhausi; assembly: GCA_907164525.1. Taxonomy (NCBI): domain Eukaryota; kingdom Metazoa; phylum Chordata; class Mammalia; order Rodentia; family Muridae; genus Lophiomys; species Lophiomys imhausi. Next base: position 15,466,319 of record CAJQZJ010032473.1, read on the forward strand.
CGGTCCTTTTACATCCGTTCTCCAGGATTTCTCAGCTAAGATGAGGTTGTTTATTTGCTTTGCTTTTATTAAGAGGCATTAAATTTGAGTAAGACCCTTTAAAAGACATTTGACTGCTGAAAATGTAGGACATTATGCAAAGAGCACTCAGTCCCGCAATCCTTGTCAAAAAATATCAGGAATTAGAACTCTCAGTGGGAGAAAGCCAACATGAGTGGATGCCACTTGTTTAACACATGATGAATCTAATACTTAATTTGATAAGCGGTGGCTTTTATATATGGATTATGATGTGTTGATGAGGAATGATTACAATTTAGGATTTTAAAGTATTAGTTACTAATGCTATCATTATTGAGAGCTGGCTTTTCTAAGTAGCTTTTCTAACAAAAAGCTTACGATAATTGTTACTATTTCTTCCCATTATTTTAATTAGCATCTCCCTATTTAGAACTGTAATTTTTTTCTGCACACACATAGGAAATTTTGCTTGTTTTCATAAATGTGGTGCTCTTTTTGGTTGTTATCTGATGGATGCTGTTGTAACATCTGGACGTCGCCCTCCTGTCCAGCTGTGTCTGTATCCACTTGTTGAGACAATACCATTCATGTTTAAGCATATAAAGCTTTGAATTATATCAGTTTTGAAGGTAGATAGGCTGGCAAGCAATTTACTTTTCTGTCCTTTTGTTTGTTTTAAGTTTCTCTGTCCATTTCTCATGAATTCTTATTGTGAGTACACTTCTCTGTACACTCCCATTTTCTCTTGTGTAGGTTGCATCATCAAGGGTCCTATTGGATTTAATACCAAAGAAACCTTCATGCTTTGACTGTGACATTAGTAGTGAGGGACAAATGGGATTTTCAAGGAATAAAGTCTCAGGATTTGATTTAGAATTTGTGATGTTGTTCTATCATAGATAGAATATCTTCTTCCACCCCATTTACTCAACAGTTGTTTGTGGACTTGAACTATTTAAACTATAGATAAACTAATATTTGTTCATTAACTCGACTGCAGTTGTTTCCCTTTGCTTTAAAGACATCATGAGATTGGTGGATTGAAAAAAAAAACTATGACTTTTTAAAAATGAAAATACTGTTACAATAAACATATGAAAGTGCTTTGTGTATACTCAGTGAAACAAATTTAGATTCCCACTTTGAAACTTACCACTTTACCAGAATATAACAAAAAAATAAAGCCCTAGGAAATGAATTTAAAATGTATAAAATAATACACTTGGGAAAATAAAGGTAGAACACTAGGCTGCAAACTTAATCATAAACATCTAGCACATTAGCTTTAAGAAAAGTGCTATGGATTACGAAACATATAACCTTCACAACAAACAAAAAGCATTTGTTCAAGTACACATAGTTCTTTCTGATACTGATACATGTACAATGATGTGCCTTCCATGTCATTTTTGTAAAGACAGAGGCAATAGCTGTATGTACCACATTATAAGAGCTACATCATCATGATCTTTACAGTAGAATGCCTTTATGGTAATGACAAAGGACATAAAAAGTAGGGAGGCATTAGAGCACCATGTATATGGCCATTCAGATATGTAGTAATCTAATGTAACTTGATTAATAGGTATATATTTTATAAAGTCTAAATTGATATTCTGTATAATCTTCATATAATAATAATAAGTTATTAAATGTAGTTAAAGTTTTCAGGACTATTAAGGTATGGTGCACTTGCAGCTTTTCTGAAGAGCTTTCTGGAGTTCATTATAGCTTCATCTTTTAAGTTTGTGATTTAAGTAGAGTATCTGGACATGAGTTGCCAGTGTTCTTGAATAAAAGACCATCTCTCTGCAGGAGAGCAACTAAGGGAAACACACTAATTTTGATCCCTTTGCATCGAATTCAGTGACATTTCTTTCTTTCTTTCATTTTTTTTTGTTTTCATTATCATTTTTTTGTGTGGGGTGGGGGGTAGTGAACAGAGTCCTACAGTCCTGGCTGACCTGGAACTCAGAGAAAACCTCCTGCCTCAATTTCTTTAATACTAGGTTACAGGTGTGAGAACACATGCATGGCCCAGTCTTTTAATGATTTTGTAATAAGAATTGAATCTCAAATGTGGTAGTAAGTCTTTGCAACCATTAAGTTAGGTGGTTTTATAAGGCACATAACTCACAATGCATTTGTGACTGTTGTTTCTTTGTCTCTATTTCTTTTGTGCTATGACATATCAGAGGGACAGTTGAAAGAGCATGCTTCTGTAAAACTTGCCTACTTTTGCTGTCCCTTAGACTTAAGCCAGTGACATTACAGGGCTTTGCATCCTGCTTTCCCATGCTGCAGTTCGGAAGTTTTGTGAATGTGAGCACTTAGCATTTTTTCTCAAAAACAATGATGAGGCATAAAATAGAAATGGTCTCCAAACTTCTCACACCTAGTGATCTCCTGGTGCCAGCCAAGGAGCTGCCAACACATATATATGTATGCCAATCTTATATATCTAGGAACTCTTTGCTCACACCACCAAAAAAAAAAAAAAACCAAAAACAAAAAAAATAGAAACCATGAACAACAACAACCCTACCCAATGCCCTCCAAAAATAAAAAATAAAAAAAAATAAAAACAAGCAAAAACCAGGCAGACAGTTAAATTAACATTAGATGAAATTAAACAAAGCAGAAAGGTGAAGACAAGGCATTAGGGGAAGGCACTGACTTCAAAGTATTTATCTGCTTGTGCCTGATTGAACTCATCCTTTGATTGTTATAACTTAGCAACACATCTTCAAATAATAAGCTGTATGAGTCTCTCATACACATTTCTACTAGATATGTGTCCTCTTAATATTCATCTATATGCCACCAGCCGTTCTTATTGTTTATGTCACTGTCAATATGAAAAGCAAGGTATCAGTCTCCCTACTTCCCATGTCCATGTCTTCAAATGCAGATGGAGGTAGGATTTGATTTGACACCCCAAGTATTGACAGTTAGTAGTACTGTTTGGGTTGAGCGGCCTGAGTCCAAACACTACCATTTTCCTTTATCAAAGAGCTTCTTCTAGAATGTTTTTGTTCTTCTTGTTGTTACGATGCTTCTACTGCGAGCATGTCCAACACTACAGTTTCTTAAAGCTGTGGTTAGCATCCAGTCCCCAAGCAATGAAAACAAATAAACCCCGGTTTTTTCCACAGGGTTTCCTGGCTGGTTATTCCGAGGCTTTGCAAGTCACAACCTGTTCTCCCACGTGAATGGAATTCTCAGTGTCAATGTGGAAGTCGGGTCAGTTGGAAGGTTGCAGTATACTCTTTTCCCCCTGGGTACAGCATTTCACAAAGTCTATGTATTAAGAGTTGCTCTGCTAGAAAAAAGTTCCCCGAGACTGTCAATTTTGTGATTTGTTTTCCAGTAATATTTAATATTTAGCTATCATCAATAGTTAACCCCACTATTCAGTATTTAGAGTCTCCCACAGCATCAGGGCAGAGCAGAGGCAAAGTGTAAGGGTTCCTTGCACATGTTGGTCTTTAGGAAGTATATCTAGACTTTGAAACATCCTCCAGTATCAAAAATCTAAATTTATGCAAATTAGTATTACTTTCAATAGTAAAAAAACAGAAAATACTTATTTACTCTCTCAAATGAGTTTTAGTTTCTCAATATCTACCAATAATTAATATGAATCCACAGATTTCTGTTCCTTTTAACAACCTCATTAAGGGACAACTCTGACTGTGTTACATATCGAAGTCTTCACTGACTGGGAGGTTGGGTGGTAGTGTGTGTACAAACTTGTGTGGGATTGTGCACGCCCATGTGGAGGCCAGAGGCCAGTGTCTTTATCTTCTTCCGTCAGGTTGCAGCTTATTTTGAGCCATGGTCTTTCACTGAGCTCATTAATTCAGCTTGACTGATTGACTAATGGTCTCCAAGGATTTGTCTATTTTCATCTATCTACTAATCTCAGTACCGATGTACTCTGCCTCACGGGCCTGTGTGTGTGCTGGGGTTCCAAACTTAGTTTCTCATGTTTACATGGCACAAACTACATAGTTTCTCATGTTTATATGGCACAAACTACATACTCACTGATGTATCTCCCACCCTCCTCCATGATGGTTTCATTAACACTTGATTCAGTTTTTGATTAGATAATATTGTTGGGCATCTCACCTAGGATAGGAACTCTTAAGCACCTAGGTAGCTTAAAATTTTATGGTCCAAAAAAAAAAGTGTTTGACACCTAATATCTGCACTATTCCACATTTAAGACATAATTAAACTGTTGAAATACTGTGAGATGTCTTTAGTAGTAATATTTAATAGTTTTTTGTAAACAAAGGATTTTAAACATTTTTATGAGGTGCATTTATTTCAGTCAGTTGATAGCTCTTTGTCTGTTAAACTTATCAACCACATGGTGATTTCATATTTTCAACACCATTTATACAACTACTATACATTAAACTTTAATTCTAAGTTTGCTGGAAGTTGACAAAGATGATATAATTTGTATCAAACTCTTGAAACATTTTATATAAAAAATAGGTTATCCTTGTTTTAAGGAAGAGGCTGAAGTTTATAAAGGTGAATACCAAGGAATTGCACTCAATGTTCAGGGTTAGGTTTATAATTGTAAGTTCTTGGCTTCACATGCATTGTTCTTTTTACTGTAAAACAGCTGCTGCTTTTTTAATTTTACATGTTGAAAAAAACTAGAAGTATCATTAGATAAAATGTTAATAGATAAACTGAGAGATAACAAGATTCTGTGGTTATTACAGGTCTTAAGTAAACAAAAAATATTGTTTCACAGTTTTTAGGTTAGTATGTAAAATTTGGTAGGAATGATTGCTGGTATAATAACAGGGAAAATGTTAGCAGATATGTTTGTGTTCTATTGAAAGCTTGAATTTCTGTTGGTTCTTCATCAATTGTAATGTCCATTATCTCCCATGACCTTTAAAGTACAATTATACTTTAAATGGGGTGATGTTATGCATACTAAATATTAATTAGCCTGCTCCCAGAAGCCTTCTTGCTGTATACCAAGTGAAGCTATGCTACCCTTTTGTTAATAATTGTCTCTGATTGGTTAAAAGATGTTGGCGCCTGAGATTGGACAAAGAGAAAGGTAGGCGAGGTGCTCAGGCTTCTGAAGCAGAGGGGTTGATGCGTAGAAAAAGCTTTCAGTAGTAGTAGAAGAAAAGGAAGGAATGTGTTAAAGAAATCCTCATACTAACTGCTCTCTTGGACCAGTTTCTGACTTCACATGTGCTAAAAAATTACAAATCAGAGTTGCATGCCCTCAAACAAATATTTGATCACCCTCTAAAGGCTTTTCAGCTTTGGAGAGTCTGTGGACTATAAATAATTTCTGAAACTAAGCATTGAATTTGACACCTCATTAGTGTAATGATTAGTAATTGATGCATTTATTTGAATCATCTACTGATAAGTCAGTTTAATTAAATATTGAAGTTACAGTCTAATGCAGACAAGTAGTGTTGTTAGTTATATGATAAAAAGAGATCAAAGGGGAATTTTAAAAATGTAATTTTTGTTTCTGTTTTGTAATTTTAAAAAAATTCTTTTTTTCATTATTTTATTTTATTTTGTGTGTTTATTTATTACTTCAAGTTACATCTCCATCACAGTGCCCTCTTTCCACCCTTCCTGGTATCACTCATCCTCCCACCCTCTACCCCCTCTTCCTCCTATCTTATTCCTCCAGAGTGGGGTATCCCTACATATCAGTCCCCCGACACACAGTTCAGCTGTCATATGAGAGCTCACAGCTTCCTCATGTACTGGGGGCCTACATGGCAGCACCACTAGGGCAAAGTGTGTCACTAACAGGTAACAAAGTTTATCTTCCTATTCCTTTTGGTGCATTGGTTGTAGTATAGTTATCCTGTACTATATGGTTGAAATCCAATTATAAGTGAGTAGGTTCCATGTGCATCTTTCTGAGTCTGGGTTAGCTCACTGTGGTGATATCTTAGAAAACTTGGAATAGCTCTGCCTCAAGATCCAGCCATACCACTTCTGAGTATACATCCAAATGATTCTTCACCAAACAACAAGGACATCTCCTCATCTATGTTCATAGCAGCCTTATTTGTAATAGCTAGAAACTGGAAACAACCCAGACATCCCTCAACTGACGAATGGACAAAAAAACCGTGGTACACAACACAATGGAATACTACTCAGCTATCAGAAACAAGGAAATCATGCAATTTGCAGCCAAATGGATGGAACTAGAACATTTCTGTTTCTTAAATCACATATTGACTTACAAAAACACGATAACCATCAGTCTTATGCAACTTTCAAAGTTTGGAGATACATATTAGCTATGAAACCCTGACCAAAATGAATGCTGTGAAACATGTCCATCTCTTTTTCTTTACTTTTCAAAATGCGTAGTTAAGATCTGTCTAGGTAGCCAGTTATCTGTCAGTCCTTAGTTCTAGAAGCTCTGTACTTCCTGTTTATTCAGATATGTTTATCCTTCTCAGGTCTCTGATGTGGTTGAAGCCTAGATGGTTATAGTCCCACAGTTAAATTTTAAGTTGTTTTGGAATTAGAAGAATGTTCTAGGTCAAAGGTGTTTTTTTGTTGGTAATGTAAGTTAAGATGTAAACTGAGTTAGGTATATAACTTTAAACTCATCGATATAGATAATAGACTATTAATATCAGTTGCCAAATATGTATGAACTGGACTTTGGGAATGTATATTATACTTTATAATTTTCATAATTGTGACCTAGTTGTTCTTATTGTCTTGTATTGTATTTATTGTTTTTAGAAAAAGAGTCATTTATTGGACCAAAAGGGGGAGCTGTTGGGGATAAAAAAGATATACCTTAAATTAAAAAAAAAAAAGAAAAAGAAAAAGAAAAAAAAGCAGATAAGAGTTTGAGGAAGAAGAGGGTAGGAGGGTGAGACCAGGAGAGGGAGGAGAAGCAAGAGGGAATTGTAATTGAGATGAAACTTGAAGAAATAAATGTGTTGAAAAAATAAAAGATCTAACCCATAATATGCTGTGGTCTGTAAGCAGCTCTGTGAGTACACACTACAGTGCTGTTAGCACTGTTGACTGTTGAGCAGATCACCTCCCCTCCTCGGCCCTTTAAGTCATCATATTCCTCTCACCATCTGTGTTTGACTATGTTAAGTTTGTCATATTGAACAACATACCACACACTTATCTTTCTATGCCTGGCTTCTTTCCCTTAATATAATGTTTTCTGTGTCCATCTATGTTTTGTCTACAGTGGCAGGGATTTGTACTTTGAAAAAGTTAGTATTTTGGCCGGGGGCCAAGATGGCGGGAACTGCACGGATGCATTTTGAATGTGGGAGAGAAGAGCCATAGAAAACACAGAGTTGTTGGACACTGTGCAAAAACCGGAGGGTCTGGCCCCTCCAGGAACACTCACAGCTCCCACGGGACTGTTAAAAGTCCCAGGGCAAGGCTCTCCCCCCATCTCTCACAGACCCGGAAGCCACTAAATCCAGGATTCGGGAACTCCCATTTGGAGAGGCGCCTGGTAAGATCGATCCCAACACACAGCAGCAGAATCAAAGGCCACATGGCGATCGCCCACTAGCCTACTGGGCTTCCCACACCTCAGGAGGACCTTATAACTACTTAGGAAACTTTGCAGAATAGTTGAAGTCTTAACAAGGAAGAAACAGGGCGCTCGGCAGGTGATCTGCAGCCTCTTGAGCTGGAGCAGGAAGCCGGCAGGCAGAGCAGTCGGGGTGGGAAGTGGGCACAGGCGGGTGGGGCTGAAGCCCGGCGCACCCACGGCAAAGCAGCTAGGGAGGGAGGCCGGCTCAGGTGGCGGGAAGAGCCGAAGCTCCGCCCACCCACGGCTGAGCAGATAGGGAGGGAAGCGGCCAGGCCTGTGGCGGAGAAGCCTAGTGGGAAACCAGAAGCCAGGGGACCATAGCTGTATTCTGGTAAACCCAGACATATTAGGTGTGGAGCCGGGCCCTGTCAGCCTCTGTGACGACAAACAAAGCCCACAGAATCTGTGCCTAGGCAAACAGGTCCATACCATCAGAACCATTACAGGCTGATCACTCAGTGTGCAACATAGAGAAGTCTGAACTGGGAGCAGTGAAACAATCCCGGACCATTACTAACTATCTGGGAATAGGCTGCATCAGCTCACAGCGCTTCAGGCTATTAAAACCACAGTGACCCTGAGATCCCCCTGTAAGCAACGACAGATAGCCAAGCAATTCAACTACTTCACCAAAGCATCCCCTGTGGATCCAAGCACAGAAAACGACAAGAACAGACAGCTAAACACACCCACATGGCCAAAGGTCCAAGGAAAAATAGAAATCAAGGAAATATGACTCCAACAAAGCAGAATTATCCTAGCTCATCCAATTCAGATGACCTCACACCAACAGTAACACATGAAAATGATGACAATTCTGCATTATGGAAAGTGATAGAGTCCCTTCAAGAAGAACTTAAATCTATGAAGGAATTCAAAGAAGCCACAATTTTACAAGACAAAACAATGAACAACACCATTAAAGAACTCCAAGCCAAGGTGACAGAGCTTGAACAGGAAAAGGACAAAGCAATGAAAGATTTTTCAGACAAAAACAAACAAGCTGGAGAAGGAAATGTACAAAACGAACAACACCATACAAGACATGAAAACAGAAATAGAAACAATAAAGAAAACACAGTCAGAGTTAAAAGAGGAAGTGGAGAACCAAGGGAAGAGAACAGGAACTACGGATGTGAGTACCAACAATAGGATGCAAGAGATGGAAGACAGGATCTCAGGCATGGAAGATTCGATGGAAGAAATCAGTAAAACATCCAAAGAAAATGAGAAGGCTAAAAAATCTCTCACCCACAACATCCAAGAAATCAAGGACTCATTGAAAAGATGGAACCTAAGAATCATAGGGATAGAGGAAAGAGAAGACTCCCGATTCCAAGGTCCAGGAAATATCTTCAACAAAATCATAGAAGAAAACTTCCCAAACCTGAAAAAAGAGATGCTAATAAAAATCCTAGAGGCTTACAGAACACTGAACAGATTAGATCAGAAAAGAAACTCCTCTCGCCACATAATAATTGAAACCCCAAATGTACAGAACAAAGAAAGAATATTAAAAGCTGTAAGAGAAAAAGGTCAAGTCACATACAATGGCAGACCCATCAGAATTACACCTGACTTCTCCTCAGAAACGTTAAAAGCTAGAAGGGCTTGGGCAGATATCCTACAAGTCCTGAGAGATCATAGGTGCCCAGCCAGACTACTATACCCAGCAAAACTCTCTATCAACATAGATGGAGAAAACAAGATATTCCATGACAAAATCAAATTTAAAAAATATCTCCCCACAAACCCAGCCCTACAGAAAATCCTAGAAGGAAAATTCCATCCCAGAGAAGAAAACTTCACCCAAGAAAACAAAGGGAATAGAAAACCCCTCAGCAACTAAACCAAAAGAGGCACAGGACCATCACCTATACCAAACTAATGGGAAACAACAACCCCAGGTCACTAATATCCATCAACATCAATGGTCTCAACTCCCCAATAAAAAGACATAGGTTTACAGAGTGGATCCGCAAGCAAGACCCGTCCTTTTGCTGCATACAAGAAACACATCTCACTACCAAAGATAGACACTACCTCAGAGTAAAGGGCTGGGAAAAGGTTTTCCAAGCAAATGGACCCAGGAAGCAAGCTGGAGTAGCCATCCTAATATCAAACAAAACAGACTTCCAACTGAAGTTAATGAAAAAAGACAAAGAAGGGCATTATATATTCATTAAGGGGAATATTCATCAAGAGGAAATCTCAATACTGAACATCTATGCCCCAAATACAAAGGCACCTACTTTTGTAAAAGAAACACTTTTAAATCTTAAATCGCACGTCGATCACAACACATTAGTAGTGGGAGACTTCAACACCCCACTCACAACAATGGACACATCATCAAGACTGAGGCCAAACAGAGAAATATTGAGTCTAACAGAGATCATGAAACAAATGGACCTAACAGATATCTACAGAACGTTTCACCCAAATACAAAGGAATACACCTTTTTCTCAGCACCCCACTGAACGTTCTCCAAAATCGACCACATAGTTGGTCACAAGGATAGTCTCAATAGATACAAGAAAATTGAAATAACACCTTGTATCTTATCAGACCACCACGGAATAAAGCTGGTCTTCAACAGCAAAAGAATCAACAGAAAGCCTACACACACATGGAAATTGAACAGCTCCTTACTGGATAACCACTGGGTCAGGGAAGAAATAAAGAAGGAAATCAAAGACTTCTTAAAATCCAACGACAATGAAGACACAACATACCCAAACCTATGGGATACAATGAAAGCTGATCTACGAGGAAAGTTCATAGCACTAAGTGCATTCATAAAGATAATTGTGACAGCTCATATTAGTGAATTAACAGCTAAACTGGGTGAATTGGAAAAAAAAGAAGCAAACATGCCCAAGAGGAGCAGAAGGCAGGAAATCATCAAACTTAGGGCTGAAATCAACAACTTAGAATCAAAAAGAACTATACAAAGAATCAATGAAACCAAGAGTTGGTTCTTCGAGAAAATCAACAAAATAGACAGACCCCTAGCCAAATTAACTAAAAGGCAAAGGGAAAGAACCCAAATCAACAAAAACAGAAATGAAAAGGGAGAAATAACAACAGACATTGAGGAGATCCAGAAAATATTCGGGTCCTACTTTAAAAATCTATACTCCACCAAATTTGAAAACCTAAGCAAAATGGACAATTTCCTCGATAGATTCCACCTACCAAAACTAAATCAAAGTCAGATTAACAGCTCAAACAGCCCAATAACCCCTAAGGAAATAGAAACAGTCATTAATAATCTCACAACCAAAAAAAGCCCAGGGCCAGATGGATTTAGCATGGAATTCTACCGGACCTTCAAAGAGGAACTAACACCACTACTCTTCAAACTTTCCACCACATAGAAACAGAAAGAACACTGCCAAACTCATTCTATGAGGCCACTGTCATTCTGATTCCTCAACCACACAAAGACACAACAAAGAAAGAGAACTTCAGACCAATCTCCCTCATGAACATAGATGCAAAGATACTTAATAAAATACTAGCAAACCGAATTCAAGAACACATCAAAAATATCATACATCATGATCAAGTAGGCTTCATCCCAGGAATGCAGGGATGGTTCAATATACGAAAGTCTATCAATGTAATTCACCATATAAACAAGATGAAAGAAAAAAACCACATGATAATCTCGCTAGATGCAGAAAAAGCATTTGACAAAATCCAACACCCCTTCATGCTAAAAGTTCTAGAGAGAACGGGCATACAAGGACCATACCTAGAAATAATAAAGGCAATATACAGCAAGCCAGTGGCCAACATCAAATTAAATGAAGAGAAGCTTGAAGCATTTCCTCTAAACTCAGGGACAAGACAAGGATGTCCACTTTCACCATATCTCTTCAATAAAGTACTTGAAGTTCTTGCTAGAGCAATAAGACAACTAAAGGAAATCAAAGGGATAAACATTGGAAATGAAGAAGTCAAATTATCCCTATTCGCAGATGATATGTTAGTATACATAAGCGACCCCAAAAACTCCACCAAAGAACTCTTACAGCTGATAAACAACTTCAGCAAGGTGGCTGGATACAAAATTAACTCAAAAAAATCAGAAGCCCTTCTTTATACAACAAACAAACATACCGAGAAAGAAAAAAGGGAAACAACCCCCTTCACAATAGCCACAAACAATATAAAATACCTGGGGGTAACTCTAACCAAGCAAGTAAAGGACCTATACAACAAGAATTTCAAGCCCCTGAAGAAAGAAATGGAAGAGGCATTTAGAAGATGGAAAGATCTCCCATGCTCATGGATAGGTAGGATCAACATAATAAAAATGGCTATTCTACCAAAAGCAATATATAGATTCAATGCAATTCCTATCAAAATACCAACACAATTCTTTATAGACCTGGAAAAAGCTATTCTCAACTTCATATGGAACAACAAAAAGCCCAGAAGAGCTAATTCGATCCTGTACAATAAAAAAGCATCTGGAGGTATCACCATCCCAGATTTCAAGCTGTACTACAGAGCAATAATAATAAAAACAGCATGGTACTGCTATAGAAACAGACCAGTGGATCAATGGAATCGAATTGAAGACCCAAACATGGACCCACACACCTATGGCCAACTAATCTTTGACAAAGAAGCCATAACCACACAATGGAAGAAGGACAGCATCTTCAACAAATGGTGCAGGTCCAACTGGATGTCCACTTGCAAAAGAATGAAATTAGATCCATACCTATCACCTTGTACAAAACTTAATTCCAAATGGATCAAAGACCTTAACATAAGGCCGGCCACACTAAAGATACTAGAAGAAAAAGCAGGAGAAACCCTCGAACTCATTGGCACAGGTGACAACTTCCTGAACAGAACACCAACAGCTCAGGACCTGAGATCAACAATCAATAAATGGGACCTCATGAAACTGAAAAGCTTCTGTAAGGCAAAAGACACAGTCATTAGAACAAAATGGCAACCAACAGACTGGGAGAAAATCTTCACCAACCCCACATCTGATAGAGGGCTATTATCTAAAATCTATCAAGAACTCTAGAAACTAATTGCCAAGAAACGAAATAATCCAATCAAAAAATGGGAGACGGAGCTAAATAGAGAATTCACAAAGGAGGAATCCCTAATGGCCGGGAGTCACCTGAAGAAATGCTCAACATCCTTAATCATCAGAGAAATGCAACTCAAGACGACCCTGAGATTCCATCTCACACCTGTCAGAATGGCTAAGATAAAGAGCTCAAATGACAGCACATGCTGGCGAGGGTGTGGAGAAAGGGGAACCCTACTCCATTGCTGGTGGGAGTGCATGCTTGTGCAACCACTATGGAGGTCTGTCTGGAGATATCTTAGAAACCTTGGAATAACTTTGCCTCAGGACCAAGCCATACCACTTCTGGGTATACACTCAAAGGACACCTCACGGAGACATAGGGAAGTCTCCTCATCTATGTTCATAGCAGCCTTATTTCTAATAGCTAGAAACTGGAAACAACCCAGATGTCCCTCAACAGAAGAATGGATTAAAAAACTGTGGTACATCTATACAATGGAATATTACTCAGCTATAAGAAACAATGAAATCATGCAATTTGCAACCAAATGGATGGATCTAGAGAAGCTCATCCTGAGTGAGCTAACCCAGACTCAGAAGGATGCACACGGCATCTATTCACTTATAGTAGGATTTTAGCTATATCATACAGGATATCTGTACTACAACCAACACACCAAAAGGAACATGGACATAAACTTTTTTTTCATTTCTTTTTCTTTTTCTTCTCTTTTTTTGTTGTTGTTCTTTGTTTTTGTGGGTTTGTGTGTCTGTTGGTCTTTTTTTTAGTTTTCCCCCATAGCAAGGAGACACCTTTCACTGGCAGTACTGCCTCGTATGCCCCCGGTGTATGAAGAGGCTCTTGGCCCTAATATGACTCCTGATCTGTGGTGAGAGTCTGTTATGCAGGGACACTCCACCCCAGAGGATCAAGATGGAAGGGTCAGGGGGTAGAGCATGGGAGGGTGGGGCTAGGAAGCGGAAAAAGAAGACAATATGTTAAGGATGTAACCTGTAGCAACAAACAAATAAATTTATTAATTTAAAAAAAAAAGCAGGTAACAACGTTAAAACACAGTAATAAAATAAAGGATACAGCCGTTCAACCTGGTTTTATAAACCTCCAAGTGTCGAAAAAACGTAGAGCTAAGGTAAATTACATACAGGAGAAATGTGGTGTTAACCCATGCCTTTAACTTCAGCAGAGACAGGAGGAGCACCATAGAGTTAGTGGACTTATAAATTCTTGAGTTACACGGAACAGGGTGGTGAGGGTACACACCCTTAATCCCATCATTCAAGAAGAGTACACCCTTAACCCCAACACACTAGAGACAGAAACAGGCAGATCTCAGAGCTCAAGGTCATCCTGATACAAAACAAACTCTAAATAGAGAAAAACTTCGATTCAGGAGTGGTGGAACACATCTTTAATCCCTTCAGATGGGAACCACAGGTCTCTGATCCCAATAATTAAAATGCAGAGACACACACATAGGATATGGAAGGACCTAAGTTTAAAAGCTGCTTACAAAAGGCCCACTCAGTACAAACAAATTGTCCTTCGAAATCTCAAAATATATACATTAAAGCTGGTTTAGCTCCAAAATAACAAAATAATTTCTTTTTTAAACCAGATTGAAAGATAACACTTTATATATTGTCAAAAAACCAAATTTGCTTCAGGAGAAATATTACCTACCCCCCCCCAAAAAAAAGAGGGTGATTGTCCCTGAGTGAGGATTAGGGCAGGGCTCTGTTCTTATCTTTCCAGGAGAATCAAAGCATCCATTCAAGGAACCCAGGGACAACTGGACAACTGAAACCTCAGCAGAAAACAGAATCAGACACCAAAGAAGACGAGTGACCCAGCTGATTCAGCCTGACAGACTCCCTCAATAGCTGTCTCCATCAAAAGCCTACAACCACAACAACTCAATATCGCTAAGACCGTTCAGCTCTACACAATGCCCCAGCCAGAACCTCAGTAAAGCCTGGAAGTTCAGCTTCTGCCTACAAACTCCTTAGGACATCTAAACAGCTGAGAACAGAAGGACTGAACATGAAAGGATTGTACTAACATTTTTAACTATTTTTCCATTTTGGTTCAGGCCCCAAACAGGTTTATTACAACCCAAATCAGCAGGAAGTCATTTTAAGAGAGTGACGTCCCATACCCAGAGGGTGGGGAGGGTGTTTCTCCGCCCCCCCTCTTTTGGTTATTTGAAGGATAACTGAAAACTGTGTTATTTAGGGGAAGAGATTACAAGTTGTTAAATGGTCCTGTTTAATAAGTTTTTGAGGTTAGACCCAGGGACTTCCTTCTTTCCCTTTTCTGCATCCTTCTTTATCTCTTATGTAGGAATGCACGGACTTGAGAAAAACTGAGACATAGACATAGCACAGGAAGGTCCAAGAAGAAGGGTCAGATTATTGAATATGCCCTTATACCTTTGTATATTGATACAAAATTAGTAGTATATTTGGCTAAAGTGGTATTGACCATTGTATATTGTGCAAAATTAAGATTGTATTGGACTACATAGGTATTGATCTTTGTATATTGATACAAAATTAAGATT
The DNA here is from genome assembly GCA_907164525.1 of Lophiomys imhausi. Taxonomy (NCBI): domain Eukaryota; kingdom Metazoa; phylum Chordata; class Mammalia; order Rodentia; family Muridae; genus Lophiomys; species Lophiomys imhausi. The sequence continues at coordinate 15,481,597 of CAJQZJ010032473.1, forward strand.
ATATTTGGCCACAATGGTATTGACCCTTGTATATTGATGTAATATTAAGATTGTATTGGGCTACATAGGCATTGATCTTTGTATATTGATACAAAATTAAGAGTATGTTTGGCCACATTGGTATTGGTCTTTGTATATTGATACAAAATTAAAGGTAACGCTTCTTAAAGCTATTGTACCTAGTGATGCTTAAAAATGAAATGTGAAGCTCTGGCCTCTTGATACCAACCATCTTAAACTGTTTAGGATAGTTAAGAAAAACAAACTCCTAGTCATGCATGCATGTCACCTTGTTAGCTACTATGACAGTCTATCACAGATATTCTCTAAGCTACTCAGAAATCAAGTTGTTAAGAGACAAGCAACATTTGCTTATCTAAATACAAGAGATAGATAGGGCATCTTCAAAAACCCCAAGAGATCTTCAGAATATGGCATTCAAAGATGTGGTCTTAAATTAATATTTTTTTTGATATCGTGACATATCAGCTCCTGACAGCACCCCCTATTCTACTCCAAGTAGAAGATAAGCATCGAAGAATCTCCAGTGTGAGATGGTTGAATTAGTGGCAAGCCTATCTCTTGGCATGTAAAAACTCCTTGCTTCAACTGCAGACAGACTGCTGTCCAAAAAGGACAAAATTTGGTAGCAGGGAAGTTGACAGCCTAGCTCTGCCAAGACAGGGTAGGTAAGTCCTTCATAATCCCTGCTCTACAACAAATGTCTGTCAGAGAAACAGGACCCAAAGGCTGAAGACTGATGCAGGAATGTATGGAGAGAAAATGGGAACTGTCCAGGCAGTCACTGGTATGTCATTTCTTAGTTTTGGAAGCTGCAGGCCCTGCACTTCCTATATAAGCAGATATATTTATCCCTCTCAGCTCTCTGAGGTGGTTGAAGAATAGACAGCTTGAGTCTCATAGCTAAATTTTGAGTTGTTTAGGAATCAAGAGGGCGTTCTAGATCTAAGAAGATGGTTATAATAGTGACACAAGTTAGTATGAAAGCTAAGTCAGTTATAGAACTTTAAACTCATGGAGATGGTTAGAAGGTAGAAGGTTAAAGTCAGGGGCCACATATGTATGAACTGGACATTGGGAAGGTATACTGGGCCACTTAACTCTCATAAATGTGGCATATTTAATTCTGCTGTTTTGTATAGAATTTGCTGTTATAAGAAAGAACCATTTGTTGGATTGAAAAGGGAAGCTGTTGGGGGGAAGAGGGTGGAAGGGTGGGGCAGGAAGAGGGAATAGGGAAGGGTTTGTGATTGAGATGTAACTTGAAGAAAAAAAATAAAGTACTTATATATATAAAACAAAGGAGGAATATAAGACTGGTAGTGGTAGTACACATGTTTAATCCCAGCACTCAGGAGGCAGAGGCGGGAAGATCTCTGTGAGTTCAAGGCCAGCCTAGTGTACAAAGCTAGTTCCAGGCAGCCAAGGCTATACAAAGGTAACCTGTATCCAAAAAAAAAAAAAAAAAAAACAGAGTGCAAGTACTGCAGATTGATTGATGAGAAGTAGGTGGAGAGATGGGCAGACAGACTGACATGTCATAACAGGGTATGTAGATACATGGGCAGACAGATAAGTATTATTGCATGTTTAGTCAATCTCCCAGTATCTAAAACGTGGAAGTTGCAATTGTGGTAAGATTCCAAGAGATAAAAGCTGCACTTGAACCATGATTTACATGGTCCATGTACCAGTAAATGGAAAAAAGAAAATGACTGAAGGCCTTAGTAATTGTTTCTAACAGCTGGGTGTAGACGATTAATAGTCGTTCTTGAGGTTTAAATTGTGTGGTATTTTACATTATTAAGAAGTCTACTGAGAACTGGAGTTTGGGACATAGCATTTTACTTAAATGATGAAAGCAAATACTAAGACATGTGCCTTCTCTAGGTGGCACTGATGGGCTGTACTTTCTTCACAAGCAACAGTATTTAGGGCAGCCCCCACCATATGCGCTGGGCTTTGTTTTGTGTACTTGGATTATGTTTGTTTGCCACAGTGTGCTGTCTAGTTTTATATTAACTTGAGTTAGAGTCAACTAGGTCCAAACTGGAGAGGAAGGAAACTCAATTGAGAAAATGCTTTCCTAAGATCAGGCTGTGGGCAAACCTGGAAGGTGTTTTCTTAATGATTGATGGGCAAGGCCCAGCCCATTGTGTGTGTTGTCAACCCAGGGCTGATAGTCCTGAATTGTATAAGAAAGCAGACTGAGC
>CAJQZJ010032473.1:15484230-15500898 GCA_907164525.1 Lophiomys imhausi
TGTGTGTGTGTGTGTGTGTGTGTGTGTGTGTGTGTGTGTGTTATAATGATTGGGTTGGATAATTTATCAGGGGACTCATTCCTGGAAAAGGCAGTATCTCCACCTCTGAGAAGCCATTAATTGCTTCTAGCTCTTCATATAGGAATGGGACTGGGTAGTTTCTCTCACAGACATTCGATGTTAGCTAGTATTGTCATTTATATAGATCTTTTTTAGGCAGCCATGTTTTTAAGATGTCATGGGCTCAGCTCACTGTGTATGTAGAAGATACTATGTGACAGTAGACCTGGTCCTGTGACTCTTGTAGTCTTTCTGCTCTCTCTTCTGTGATGGTCTCCAAGACTTAGGTATACAAATTGTGTCATAGATGTGGATGTGTCAGCTGGGGTTGGGCACCATTTTTGACCAATTATGGATTCTGTGGTGGTCTCATCTGCCATAAAAAGAAGCTTTGTTAATGAGAGGTGAAAGTGATACTTTTTTTGTGGATATAAGGCTATGTATGGAATATCTAATATGGATTTAGAAAGAAAAGTTCTAACAAAACCCCAAATGGCTGTCTTGAAGGTCTTTCAAGAAAGGATATATTGTTATGCATGTATGTATGGATATATTTATTGCATTTACTTATTTTGTTTGATCAAATCTGATTTGGTTTTTAAGTTGCTTATCATTATTAAAGAGGTTCATGTTGAACAATGATGGTTCAAATAAGCCTCTGACCTGCTGTGGGTCTAGAGTTCAAGGGACACAAATTTGAGTTTTTATGTATTGCTTGTTTTTAAATTTGGGGCATCAAAACTGTCATATAAAGTTTGAATGAAGTTACCAAAAGGTGTTTGAGGACTGGTATTTCTACTTTCATAAGAACTTGGACTGGCTGTAATGAAAGGCAGTAATGAAATCATAACAGAATTGCTGATTTTATAATACTAAGTGTGTTTATAAAATAGTCTTTGATATTTTACAGATTGTGTGGTTAATGGTTATACTTAACAGCATGCAGTATATTATTTTGATGATTAGAAACTAAGTGCTATAAAATATTTTTCCTACAATTGACTTTTAACTTAAATAAAATTAAGGGCTTTGCTGTATAAGAAAGTATTGCCTATTTATTGCACAGTACCACTAGTCTAATTTGGTTGCAGGGTTCCTTCCTGCTGTAGGAGAACTTCTAAAATACAAAAAAAAAAAAACTACCTGAAATGGTATTTTCACACCTTAATTTATAACTCCAGATTTTAATTCCTGTCTATAGAACAAAATTTCTCAAATAAATGTCTCCCTAAAATATTTAAATGAATGCATTTTACCATCATATATCTCTAAATGACCTTTATTGTGTACTAGCCATAGACTTAGGGTGGAGAATGCTTTCTTTACCTTATATAATTGAACATCCCATTCTTACCATTGAATTGCAATCCAGTATATACAGCATGCACACATTCAGAAAATTTGGCATTTTACTTCTATCCTATACTATATTTAAATAGTTTAGTTCCTCTATTTTTGGTTGGTTCAACACACATTTTGTTAGAGAGCAGTGGTTCTCAATCTCTCTAATGCTGTGTCTCTTTAATTCTCTTCTTCATGTGTGGTGACCCACAACCACAAAATAATTTTTTTTTGCTACTCCATGAGTATAATTTTGTTTCTGTTTGAATAGTAATGTAATATCTGGTAGGCAGGATATATGATGTGTGACCCCCAGTGGTGTAGCGACCCACAGTTTGGGAACCACTCTTATAGAGGAAAAGATGAAACAGTTCAAGGGACATAGGAAATACCTGTAATGACGGGTAGTGCTTTTGATTTTAGGTCTGTGGAGTTTATGTTTTATGCAGGACAGTCATGTAGTCTATTAGGAAGAATGGTTTGTTTCCTGAGATAGCAGGAATCACAGTTAAAAACATGTGTTGGGAATCATGCAGATACTGAGAATCAGTCTTAAAATTTGATTTGTATGGTCTCTTAGCATCATTCATTCTGATGATGTCAGAATATGCTTCATATGTATTCTTAAAATGAACATGAAGTTCACCTTCTCTAATACCTCACTAGTATTATGTGCCTTTGTTGTGAATAACTTTTCCTTTAATACTTGCAAACTGTGTGTATACTCAACTTGGGCAAGTGTAGCTGTTACATAAATTATTAAATACTTAATGAAGTGAGAACTGTGCTTTTTAAAATATTTTTAATATACATGCTCAATCAAGCATTCTGTTTGAAACATATTTTGTTTTATCACACTGGTTAAATTTATTGGGATCCACTAGAAATCAAAACTATGGTTTTTGGAATCAAAATAATGCATTTTAATTCATTATTATATATACTAAGCATATTGACATAAATTGATTTCTATTTACATAAGATTCATGTTCCATTTAAATTATATATATATATATATATATATATTGAATTGAAAATAAATTTGTGCATTGAATTTGCATTGTGCATGAAAACTCTTACAATGAAAGCTCTGTTTAACTGTCTTTAATTTGTTTGTTTTACCAAAGGTGTGGTGAGCTAGCCTGCCTTAACATGTCCCACAAATGTAAGCTCAGAAATGTAAAATTACTTCAAACATAGCTATGTGTGAACTTGGCTGCCAGCTGATAGGCTATTTTGGTTTGAATTAATGATAACAGTGAATAAGATTTTTAGAGGTGTATTGAGTATGCAGCCAGGTGTTTGCATGTATTCTACAAGCAAATTCTTTGACTTTATAGCATTGTGAAGTTCTACAATCCAACACTTGATATTTTTAATCACTTATTAGTAATCAGGAAATATTTTATCAAGAAGCATTTATAAGAAATATTTTAGCAGCAAATTTTGTTGGGTCTTTCTTAATCATCTATAACAAGGGAATGTAAATTACCATGACAAACTTTAGTATTTGAAAATTTAATATCTTTCAAAGTCCATAATTATATGGGCAGAAAAAAAACCAACAAATTAAAATTACATGTTATTTTTTATTTTTACGAATTCTTAAGCAAAAATGGTGCAATTCAATGGATGATCATAAAACTAGTAAAATATGTTCAGAATATAAAGAGGCTTGATGTATTTTAAAATAAATAAGTTTCTTATGATACAATATTGATTGGTTTGCATACTCATTTCCTTGTCATATATATATATATATATATATATATATCTCTGCAATACCATGTCTGATCAAAGATTGGCAAAATGTATGGCTACAAAATCTGTAGCATTCGAGATGATTTCCCTAAGTAGTTCATAGATGGTAGAAAACCAATGATTAAAACGCTTGGCTTCATAATATCAGGAATGTCACTGAATTTTACGAAAACATCAGCCTCTTAGTTCTTTGCATTTGAGGAACACTTCTTGTCCAAAAATGGTGTCTGTATATCAGTGTTTAGACTTATTTAGGAAAAGAGATTTCAAATACAGATTTGAAAACCACATGAGGAAGGAAACAGGCCGAGAAGGAGCCCAAGTGTAGAGATTCACCCAAGGACTAATTTTCCTCTACATCTTCTGACAGAGTCTCAGCAGTTCTGTGAATCTGAGTCTTTCAAAGACGAGTTAGACATTAACAACTCATCAGATCTTCTTACAAAGTAAATGGAACTTGGAGAGAAACATATACGAATATGTTACAAAATGGCAAGAACCATTTTGTTAATAAATACATTAGTATCTCAATATTCTTGTTATAGTTTGTTTTCTGAAAAGAATTGACAATTAGCTGCATGAAAACAAGCATGGAAAGTACTTCTACACATGGTAAATATAAAATACAAAAGTCCTTACTTTTAAAATTCTGTACATTTTATTAACTGGAGATGTCCTGTATGCATTTAGAAATTCATAGACTTTGATAATAAGCCATCTGTACATTCAGATATATGATTTTTTTGAGAGAAATCTGGATCTCAAGTGAAGTAATATTTTAAGAGTATTCTTCTCACTGGTCTCACTTCTGACATTAATACCTGCACAGAGCCAATCATTGTCCCTATGACCATTTAAATGTCATTTCAATATTTATTGTCGTGCTTATAACATTTTTTTTCAACTCAAGGGTGTGTAAAGGAAAACTGCAGATAACACTGAAGTGGAAAAGTGTAGATTTTATGACTGCAGAGTTCACAGATTTGTGAAATTATTATGTATTGCATTTTCCACTTTCATATCTCCCATGCCTCCCACCAATGAAAATGTTTTTATTGCTAAGATGCAATTATAAGTCAAGTGTGTTTTTCAGACAGTTAGCTAGTAGTAGCTATGTGCCTCGGGATTAGCTGGTTTACTTTGCCAAAACTTCGATAATTTTTATTCTCTTTGAAGATACATGGAGAGACAATTGTCACTGAATTAATCTGGTATTAAAACATGAATGTCATTTGTACTTGACTTTTATAAAAATGCTGATTTCTCAGGCCTTTATTCTCATACAAATATTGAAAACATTTCTATTTCCTTTAAATTTTTCCTTTTCCTATATTTCTTTCCTTGACATTATACTGGAAGTAAACATTAAAATAAATACTTATAAATTCATAATGCTAGAGCTTTTAAAGTTCCTTATGATTTGGTGATGCTGTTGAATACAATGTCCCCTGCATGCAACCTTTTGCTCAGCCATCTTTGGTAGCTTATTTATTGTTACGTGTTAGGTATGTGTGCCATATTATCAATTAGTGAAGGAGGATGTAGACCACCACACGATTTTGAATGGTAGGATGTAGTGCAGATGGATAGAAAGGGAGACCCTGAATTTTAATTACTTCTCAATTTACTTTCCAACTCAGTGGATAAACTTCCTGCCACTAGATGGCAGGCTGATACGTAGCCTGATACGAAGTTTTGTGAGGTGAGGCCTGATGAACCCTTTAGCTCCCATCATTTTTGTGTCAGTGTTTCTATGATAACCCATGACACTAAAGGATAGCTCTTGACTGCATGAAGTGCATTTGTATCACTCATTTATTTATTTCTGTGACACAAACCTTAACTTTCAGAAGTCAGTAGCATATTGATGTGGAATGTAAACACTCATGCTTGCTGAAATTGGTGCATTTTCTATTTAACTACCTTTCATTTTTTTCCCACTGCACAGGCGACTTGGATTACTACTGGTTGGATCCTGCCACGTGGCACAGCAGGGAAACGTCTCCTATTAGTTCGGTAAGCTTTCTCACAGCATGTACAGTTCAATATTTATATGTGGTATTGATTATCCTCTGTTGTGCAATCAATAATTGTCCTTCTGGATCTGTTACACATTTTATTACAGCCATTATTAATTTAATTTAAAAAGACCATTTTGAAAAAAGGGAGCTTTATCTCCAAATAATCAACAAAGTTTTAAGTTATTAAAAACACATTTCCTGTTTATTCACATATATTTGTCCTTCTCAGGTGTCTGATATGGTTGAATACTAGATTAGTTATAGTCTCACAGTTAAATTTTAAGTTGTTTTGGAATTTAAAGGATGTTCTAGGTCTCAGAAGATGTTTTTAAGTTGGTAATGCGAGTTAGGATGAAAACCGAGTTAGGAATAGAACTTTAAACTCATATATATATATAATATTAATATCAGTTTTAAAATACATATGGACTGGACATTGGGAACGTGTTTATACCTTATAATTTTCATAATTGGGGCCTAATTGTTCTTATTGTTTTGAACTGTATTTATTGTTATAAGGAAAAGAACCTTTTATTGGACTAAGAGGGGGAGCTGTTGAGGGGAAAAAGATACACCTTAAATTAAAAAAAAAAAAAAACCATAAAGCAGGATAGGTGTGTGAGGGGGAAGAGGATAGGAGGGTGGGACCAGGAGGAGGAGGATGGAGAGGGCTGTGATTAAGGTGTAACTTGAAGAAATAAATAAATGTTGAAAGAAATAAAAGAAAAGCACATTAATTCATATTACTTACTTTCACTATTTAATAATTTTTATATGAAGAAAACTTAAAAAATGTTCCTCATAAAGTCTGACAGAGATTTATATGTCCACACTGACTGAAAATGACTTTTCTCAGTAATAAGAAAGTATTCCCATATACTTATAGTAAATAGATTGTATTTAGATGTTAAGATTCAGATCCTGGGATCAAAGTTAGATAACAGAGCTGTTTGCACAATTTATCTTATTAAAGCTGAACAATTACTTTTAATTTTTTTTTAAGTATAGTTAATGACTGGTCCAGAAAAGCAATTCCATGCCATAATAATGTTTAAATAATGTAACGGTAGCTAGTTTAAATCTAAGTTCAAATACATTAATGTTTACTTCATGGTTGAGTTTCCATGATCAGTTCTCCATTGCATGCAATTTGTAAGACTTCTTCAGATATAATGCTTATGCAAATGTGAAATGCTCATGCAAATGAGAAGTGAGAATATAGTCCAGTGTGGAAAACTGTATTAGGCTGATTGACATTGATTCTGTAGATAAGACAAGTTACTGTGCTGATTAATTAATTAGTTTAACCTCTTCTCAGTTGAATGTTTTTAATAGAGCTTTGGGCATGTTGGAGTTTCATCCATTCAGTTCCTACACACACACACACACACATACACACACACACACCACACACACACACACACACAGGCACATGCACACACACACACACAGAGATATACACATCTACATATACACACAAACTCACACATACACAAATATGCAAATAAACATTCTCAAAGACATAAAAACAGAGAAAAACATACACACACAACAACAACAACAACACACACACAGGAGTATTGCACTGCATAGTTTTTTGCTGTTTAACCTAGTTTTACTTCTGAAGGAAATATTTTTAAATGCTGTAGGAGAAAGCTTGGAAACTTTCATCAATATGAGTTCAAATATTTGAAATTAAAGCAGCAGAAATTGAGCCTATGGTGAGGACAAATGAGGTTAAAGAGAACCAACCCCACCTTAAAAACCAGACTGTATCTATCACAGAAACAGTGTTGATCGATAGATATCTAAGTAGGAGTAAGCCTCCCAATTATGTGATGTTCTAGACAAATATAATTTTATTTTGAATTGTCCTTTCTATTGTGCAGAACAAAATTTTCAGTGTGACATTTTTATTCTTGCATATACTCTTTGATCCCATTCAGCCTTACATTCCTGTCTCTTGCCCTCCCCTCTCTGTACCCCTTTCTCTTCATATTTCTTAATGATTCCACATTTCTATTTCCATGTTACCCTTATTATTTTTTCTAGAGCACGTGCATGAGAGAAAACAACAAAAACATCATTCAATAATGACCCCATTATATGTGAATAAAATTGAAATATTTTGTGTAATCTTTGGCTTACTATACAATGACTCTACATCCTGCCTAACTCATTGTAAATTGAAAACACTTTCAATGGGCTGCAAAATGACTCAGTAGTAAAGTAACTTGCCACCAAGGCTGGCAACCTGAGCTCGATCCCAAGAACCCACATTGTGAAATGATTGAACCAATTCCCATAAGCTGTGTCCTTTGACTTCGATATGTACATAATGTGCTTCCTCACATTAACTAATTAAAGGGAAAATGTTATTGTTGACATGTGTTTCATACACCTGTTCTATGTATTCTATCACTTTGCACTACAGTATACTGTAACGTGCTGGTTGTTTGCAAATTGCACAACTGGTTGGGACCTGTGACCACTTGCTGCCACTGACCAGTGTTGTGACAGAGCAGTATTTAGCAGACATGCCACAACCAGGTTAAAGTGAAGATTCACTGTAGTATTGGCTGAATTGTAATAATACCTTTATAGAGTTATAAAGTAAAATTAGACCATAAGGTAAGCCAATGCAATTCAAGAGCTGACTGACTGTGCAGCACAGCATACTATCAGCATTCACAACTCAAATTTGGATTTCCTTGTATAGTAGAAATATTGTTAAAATTGCAGTTAGTTATGTTTCCTTGGTTGCTAACTACTTTTAGAATAGTTGCAAATAAAATATAGCTCTAATTGAAAGGCTTTATAAGCCCACTCTAGAGCCCCACTTAATGAAGAATTTCCAATCTAGTGTCTTTTAGCTCCCCAAATTGCATCATGCTACAACTGGTGATTACATAGCCATAGAAAATAAAACAAGCTATTCACTTTCTAAACTTTGTTTGTTCTTACTAGCATCCTGTAACGTGGCAGCCGTCTAAAGAGGGAGACCGATTAATTGGCCGTGTTGTTCTTAACAAAAGAACAACAATGCCCAAAGAATCAGGTGCATTATTGGGTCTGAAGGTAAGTATACTCTTTCACAGTGACACTTCCAGGATAAAGTACAGGACAGATAGCATTTACAAAGTTTGCAACAATTGGTTTTAAGAATTTTCCTCTCTTTCCCAAAGTAAATTTTCTTCAGTGAATACAGTATTACTGAAATGTTGAGTAGAAACATAAAGTATCACCAAGGAAAATGTTTTCTAATAACAGTGATACTTTCAGTAATGTTAAAAGTATAAAATGTTTCTTTTAAACACATTTATTGTCTTCTGATTGAAATAAGAAAATGTTAGATTCACAGAGATATTCCTACTTTATAGATTGATGTTTGAACCAAAACACAGCCTAGCAAGAATTAATTAATGCAGTTATTTATATTTTGTTGATTATTACTATTAATTACTTTTTCTATTAAATAATTCTGGTATCCTATATTAATAGCTATGCTACTAAGAACTGTGGACCAATCTCCCCATTCAGTATTATTCCACCTGCCTCCTCTCTTCTTCACACATCTTTAATTGTGTATACTTGAGATATTTGCATCAGTTACAAATTAGCCTAGAAGTTTATTTCAAATATATTGATTTTAGGTAGAATGCAAAGTATTGAATGGTTAGCAATTTTAATTCAGGTTTGAGAGTCAAGTGCACATATAGGCAAATGGTATTATCTAGATTTTTTTTTAGACATGGTGAAGCTACGATGTTTGTACAGTGTTATACTTTGTACAGTGGCAAGTCATTTCCAGGTAGCCTTTGCTTGGATGGAATCTCTAGTCTGAATGAACTCAGGTCTACAATATTCTACCATAGTTATAGAAAAGGGACATATATTTGATATGGACAGTGGGACAGTGGGGTATGTCTTTATGCAGATATGCTAATTCATGTGGTAGGCATGATGTGGAAGTTTAATGAACTCAGTGCAAACAGTGCCCACCACTTAATGACTAGCTGTGAACAGGGAGTTGTACTTCTATCAAGTGTACATTAATTACCACAGTGCCCTTTGATTGTTAGTGCAGTGTAGAAAGTTAGTACAGAAACTTCCTTACATTGTCATCCCCGATAGAGTGATATTTATAAATAATGCTTTACTGCTGTTTACTTCAACAAAAAAAACGCAGTTCATGAAAGTCCCCTCATGGACTTGTAAACACATTAGAAGACAATGTACAATTAGTTCTGCTACCTAATGCATTTCTGAGTGAGTGTTAGGAACTCATGAATTTGTAATTATCCAGGTGGTTGGAGGAAAAATGACGGACTTAGGACGCCTTGGGGCTTTCATCACCAAAGTAAAGAAGGGTAGCCTAGCAGATGTAGTTGGACATCTAAGAGCAGGTAAAGTTTATTTTTTCCATATATAAGCACTTCTTTTGACTTTGTGTGAATGCATGTGTTTCAGCCTGTGTTCATTTATTTATATATGTGAATTGTAACTAAGTCATTATAGGGCATAGGTACAGTTTTTTTCCTGATACACATGCTTACCAATTCAATTATAGGTATCTGTGCATAGGTAACAATTTGGAGATGGTAAGATTAGGGATCTTTTTTATTTATATAAAACCACAGATGGAAAAAAATGAAAGAATGCTTATTTTGCATTAGATAGTTTCATAATACAACCAAAATTTTACCCAAAGTGGATTAGCATTTGTTAAAAAATGCATTCCACATCACTAAATATTTTATAATGTGTCAAAACCCCACTTATTTACGAGTAGTAACTGGTGTTTTGCATAAGACCTAATCATAATAATGATTCTTACACAGAATATTTAATGAAATATAGGTTAATCTAAATTTGACATGTTGTGCCACTTCTATAGTATTTGAGTTTTTTTTTCCCCGCTCTATAGCCTTAAGTGAACAGTGAAAAAAAAAAAAAGAAAGAGAAATCACTGGATATACCATATATTCAGTAGAAATGCAATTTACATTTTATTTTGACAAATTGTTTATTTTTAAATTTATTTGAATTCAGTAACATTTTTAGTTGATTTCACTGTAGATAAGGGGTACTTGTGCAAATACGGGTGATCTTTGGCACAAGAATACATTGGAAAGAGAGTGTAGGAATTCTAAGGCAGCTGCTGCTAGCAAACTTTAACTACTGAAAGCAGCATTTGCAGATGAGAACAGTAAATCAGCTTTTGAAAATTTTTTTTGTGTGTTTTCTTGGATGATCCTGAAGAAGTGAAAGAAGTGCTAACAACCTCTTCTACTCTATGATGTAACCTGTTGGTCCCACTTTAGCTCTTTTGATGAGCTGAGAGCCTGACAAATTAAGTCTAACGTGATAAAAGCACAGCTGGAATTACTGTAAAATATACAAGTATGCTTTTTACTTTAAGCATTTGATTTGGATAAAATAAAAGTGCCTTTGTTTTTCTCTTTTTTTGTAGACTCAATGATAGAGACTATTTTGTATAGATTATAAAGTATGAACTGGGACCTCTTCTAGTTTCATATAAACAACCTTAGCTTATAAAAATCACCCGAGACATTATTGTTTGATCTTTACTGAGAATTTGGAACCTTACTTCCATCTTCCATAGATTTGTACAGTTTGACTCTCTTTCAAGTCAGTGCAGTTCACTGCTGCTGGCTTTAACCATCCGAAACACAAAATCGACACCCTCACATTCGTTGATGCCTTTGTGTTTCTAGCTTATGCTTTTATTCAATTCAAAGCCCCATACTTCTGCCCACTATAACCCTACAGAGCCTCCTGGCTATGTCAGTCTACCTGTGTCCTGGCATGCTTCCATCCCACTCCCCACAAGACTTCAGCAGCACCAGCTGTCAACCTGCTCCAATTGTGGAGAATTTTTTCATCCTTCCATGCTCATAATTCAGACATTTCTTGATATCTCACGTAGAGCAACAACTAATTACTACACTCCTGGTACGACCTGGCTCTACTCTGTTCCTCACTGGATTCTTGTGATTGCAGGAAACACTTTATTGGAAGGTCTTTGTATTGGTCTCTCTATTTTATTTTCACTGTGACATATAAAGACAAAGTGTTGTCTTTTATATCTTATGTTTTCCCCCTCATTTACTACATGCAGTGGTTATCCAAGAATAAGCAAATGGTGTGAATGGTATTGAATACTTCCTATACTCAGTTTTATTGTATTACAAATAAAGTATGTGTTAATTTATCTTGATATTAAAAGTTATGCATCCAGGTTACTGTAAATAAGGAAGTGTAGTTTACAATGCATTGCTTTTGCAAAATAATGGTTGCAACCTATTATAGACTATTAAAGTCAATTTATTTATAGTCATAATTTTGATAGAACAAAATATAACAAGAATTATCACCGGTAAGTACTATTTTGTAAAATATTTTCCAACATATGTGTGAATGTGCACTTCCATAAACATATATTAAATATATACATATCTAATGAACTATATCTAATTATATTTATATACACACATATAAAGAGATAGTCTAATGAACTGTGATGTTAAACTTTGTTTCTTTAGTGGGGAAACTTTTTGAATATTGCTAACATATTATAAATATGCTATTGTTTTCTTTTCTTTCTTCTTACAGTAAAATATATTTGACAATCTAGGTAACTTCTTAGGTCACATTATTAAGACTTATTTAATTATTGGTGATAACCATATTGTTTTTTTTTTTAAAGCTTAACCTAAGAAGTACTCATGCTTTTTACTTTTAAGGAAAGAAATTCTCAGAAAATAATATTTACTTTAAGAAAAAAATTTTTTTCATTTGCTATAAAAATGACCAAAAATCTAAAAACTTCATATTTGTATCTACCTTAATATGTACAATGACATTCTAAATATTGAATACAGTTAGGTCCTTAATTATTTTAGGACCTAAAATTCTAAGAACAACAGAATAATCATGAACATCAAAAAAGTAAGCCGCCTCAAAGAGTCACTAGTGCAAGGACAGCTGAGTCTACCGCTGTGAGTTGGAGGGTCCTGGTGGAGGACCATTTAGGGTCTAACATATTTATGAGAATCATTCTTTGTCTCCAAACCATCTACTTTAAAACTAGAGTTCACATAATAACCATCGGTCTCTCTACTTTTTCCCCCATGGGATATCATGATAGTATTTCTCTCCTTTATTGATCTTGGACTGTCTCACAAAGAAATCAGTTCTATAATTAATTGTGTTAAATACTTCCTATTGTTACTTTAGTATTCATTACAAGCTCTGTATAGAATGTATGTGTTTTGAACATCTGGAAGGGGATTAACTATCATACAACAGTTTTTACATCTGCTTGCTTTGTAACTGCCATGGCTACCTATGGATATGAATTCAAATCCGTTCATGCATTTCTGTTCTGTTGTGCATCAGGTGAAGACAATGGAGCCTGACTCAGAGATGGAAAATTCATGCTAGATAATATTTATTGTTGTTTTTTACCAAAACTAAAGTAGAACTTTTGTTCACTTAGTAAGAACCTTTCACATGCAGAGCTACACATATTATATTACTAGAGGGCATGCTGCTAATCATTGGTTTTAATATTTCCAAACAGGCTGTGCTAATTTCCATTCCATAGCATGAGATTATTTTTTATATTATTTCTGGTATTTCTAAAAAGATAAAGCCAGTTTTGTATTGGACTATTTTCAGTGAGCACTATTATTTGGGGGAGAAAACCAAAACAAAGCTGGTTAGAAGAACCATTTAGCTGGCATTGGATGGCAAGTCATTTTGCTTCTTATAGCAAAGCCTCAAATAGTAAATTATTGGTATATGGTTTGCATTTCTTTGTTAAAAAAGAGAAAAGATAAGAAAAGTAAACAGAATATATAAGGTAAAAAAATACCCTTTTTTTTAAATTCAAGGGGATGAAGTTCTAGAGTGGAATGGTAAACCCCTGCCTGGAGCAACAAACGAAGAAGTTTACAACATTATTTTAGAATCAAAATCAGAACCTCAAGTTGAAATTATTGTTTCAAGGCCTATTGGGTAAGGCTAAAAAAAACTTACTTCTTAAGTTTAGTAAATTACATGTATTAGCAGGGTTTAACAAAGAAACTTTTACATTCATACAGTACATGTTAATCTGGATAGTGTTTTAAAATCTATTATGGGCATATATAATAGATGATAAATTCTTCTTAACTTTAAAATTAGGATACTGACTTTTTCCCAATATGTTAGAAGATTCACAATAGACCAATATAATATATATATATATATATAATTTTTTTACAAGTAAAATGTAACAAAACATTGTCTTTCAATGATTACTTATATTTTGTAATTTCTAATATAACCGTGCTATTTCCTTAGGGAATAACTGGTCAATTCATCTTGTTATATTTAAATGATATTATAGATCTCCAATAACTTCTTATTCCATAAAGGAAAAAAATATTTTTCCATATACTTAGGAAATAGTTGTTCAGCTTTTATTTAAAACTAATCAGGGAATATTGAGTATTTGGATGTTTGAATCACTCTAATATGTGGTATTTATAAAACTTCCATTTTCAAACATAATTCAGTTATCTACAGACAGCAGAATATTTCTCTGTATCTTCCTTCATGTATCCAGTGTCAGCAACAAACTCACAAAGTCCAGACTGAAAATTCATTTACCAATCTATAAATTTTAGTAGGTGTTTTGAACTATGTCATTATAGTGAGCTCACTACTTAAATTTATTCATGGCAAATAACTTTTATATCTGTATATCAAGATATTACAGAGTTCTGATTTGAGTCATTTATGTTGAAAACTGTTAACTTTAATTTTTATTGTTTTCATGAGTATATTCCAATGCAAAACATAAAAGAAATTATAATCATCTTAATATTGATGGAATAAAATGTATGATCATATTTCACAGAACATTAATATAGAAAACTCTATAATAAAGTCAAGCTTATAACCAATTTAAAATGGTAACAAAGAATAAACATTGAAGATATCTTCAAAGTATATACTTTCATGAAGGCTTTTAAAATAATACCATAATTTATGCTAGTTATACTTGCTATATGTTTTAATGCTGAGGTACATATGAGACTGAAGGAGAGGTAAGTAAATTGGGAAAAAATCAAAAGTATAAAAATAAAATTTATACCTAATCCCTGCACACATCTCCAGATATTTTGGAACTATACATTGTTTTCAGAATACTTAAGCGATATAGTAATTTACCATGACATAAGACAATACACAATTAAAGTAGACTGGAGGAGCAATAATATTCCCATTGTTTTTGTTCACATTTTACTTTCAAATAATCATATGCATATCCAAAACCTAGTCCACTATGGAGTGTGGAATTCACAGGGGAATGGCTTCCAAGATTATGTCTGAATAAACATCAAAGCTGTCAAACACAATATTAGAATAATTGCACTTATATGTTTTAATGCTTAATTTATTGACGTAATGATTCAGGAATCATTGCAGATATAACTCAAAACCATTGATTAATACAGATTAAAAACATAAGCTCTTTTCAGATGTTTTGGGAAGCTCCAAATGCAGTCTCCTGGAGATTTGTGCTTCCTATCACTATTAAAACTATTGTTCCCAAGACTTGTGAGTAGAAATAACTAAGAACACTTGTAGTAACAAATGGAACTGTTTGCCCAGAAGTCTTGCAAGAGCGACTGATGTTAATGCTGGCCTCAGATGACTTTAGAATTTTTAAAACAACTTTCCCTTGGTCCTCCTTTCACAGTTTCAGACTCTGAGTTCCAGATTCTGAGATTTTAGCTGACCATGTAAGATTTTACTGTGTAAGATTTTCATTAGTGTTTTCAATATAAAATTGTCACCATCCTAATTTTTAAGAATGTTCCACTTCCATTTATTTGGGTGAATGGAGAGGAGACTGTCCTTTTGAAAATAGTTGCACTTCAGGAATTGTAAAGTAATCTCAATTATAAGTTCATGAAAATTACATAAGTTGATCATTAAAATATATGATATAACACATTTCATAAAAGATGCAACATGAAGTTTTATCATCTTTAGAAATATATAAATATATTGAACTATTTAATTAGTTTGCACAAAAAAGTGATGATGAGGCATCAAGAAAAAGAGAAAACAAGAGGGCAAAAATAATCCAAGAAATTTAGGGTGTAAGGTAAGTGATTAAATTAATTAACTGATATTCCAATAATTCTCTAAACAACTCCAGTCTGCTTTAATATGTTATGTTAATAGTTGCCTATTATTAATCTCCTTAAGTTGCTACTAAAATATTTTTAAAAAGGAGAGGCAATGTAGTCGTATACAGTATGATGCACAAACCAAGATGGCCCAGGATTGTTATGGGATATTAAGGTCAGTGGATAATAGATGAACGTGAAGTGACCTTAAATATTTTTTCAGAGTAATTTGTGAGTGTGGTAGGAATGGGTATTCTCACAACTAACTTTATCCATGTAGTGTGATAGCCATGCATTCAGCAATCTTCAGCATAGAGATTTTTATATCTACCAAGGGCACATATTTGCTTATATATTATATGTGCCATGTATATATTACATGCACATACCTGAAACATTTTGGCTTTTCTGTTGCAAGCTTGAATCATTGTTAATTTTAAAAGCAATTCATCTTTTTAATTTTCTTAACTTTGCCCATGATATTCATCATTTCATTTTATTATGAAAAGATATTTCCATCTGTTTCACTCAGTAAACTCTTTCAGATGTGTTTGTAAAGCATGTTACTGATTTGTAAAATTTGTGTCATTTTAATTTTCTGGAATTGAAATAAAATATTGCCTTTAACATTTTTTTAATTTCCAAAACCTGGTGTTTTGGTAGTAAAAATATTGTGGTGATTTTATCCACAATATTAGTCTGATTGTTGTCATTTTAAGGTGTTTTGCTATTAAATATATAAAAACTTCTTTTTTATTGCAGTTTTCTTTTATGTGGTGTTTGGCATTCATGCACATTAATAGTTACCTAAATAGTAACTCTCCTTCATTTCTACATCTGTAAAGACCCAAAAGGACTTTTCACCTCACTGAAATAAAATGGGCTGTGGCTGCTTCAGGTAGGGTGATTTGCCTAATGGGATTTTCATTGTACCTGTTTCTTTTAGTGACATCCCCCGGATCCCTGAGAGTTCCCATCCTCCCCTGGAGTCCAGTGAGTATAGAATTCCCTTTTTATTAAAAATATACTAACTAAATCATAAAATAAGATTCATTGTTTTTCAAGGTCATTTGAATTACTATTACTGCTTGGATGTCTTCCCTAGTGCCAAATTCTGCAGCCATAATAATCGAAATGTTATTCCTTACCAATTCCTTACCAGAATTTTCTTCTTTTGCCCATTTTTGTGGCCCATACAAAAATCTATCATTCAGTATCCTTCTTAATTATATATATATATATATATATATATATATATATATATATATATATAT
>CAJQZJ010032473.1:15500908-15563391 GCA_907164525.1 Lophiomys imhausi
ATATATATATATATATATATATATATATATATATATATATATATATAGTCAAGATCTTCTGAAAGCTAAGCTGTTATATCCGGAGTGTTATGTTTGGGGCAGGTGTTTAGAGGGAAACAGACAGATTACTGGAGGGTAAAGAGTTTATTAGAAAAGATATTAGACCCATGAACAGACAGAGTGGCTCTCACAGCATGGTAGGAGCATCAAGGGGAGTTCAGACCCCAGTACCAGAGGCAGATGGCAATGCAGGGCCTCTGGAGAGTCAGAGCCTGCATTGCAGAAGTCAGAGGCTGTTCTACTCTTACAGCTCTCTGAGATTGAGGGGGAGGGGATGTCTCACACCAAGATCTCTCACCCAGGCTCGCTGATTCCTATCAGGGGACAAATAAGGGAGTTGGAGGAAGGATGAAAAGAGCCAATATCCCCTGTGATATTAATTGGCTTCTCCATAAGAAATCTTGGGACCGTTGTCTGGTAGACATGTCATTTGGTATCTGAGAAGAGTCCTGATTCCAACATTGCATTGTTACTAGTAGTTCTAGTAGTATTTATGTTCACCATACACAAAAATGTATTGTGACCTGGGTGTTATATAGCACAAGTTTGCAATGCAATATCTTGGATAGTAGATGCAGGAGATATCAGAGTCAAGATTAGCCTGCGTTACTTGATGAGAATCTGTCTCAAGAAGGCAGCAACAAGAACAAAAATAAATATTGTGATACTTGACTATCCAGTTTGATTGATAAGCAGCAGAGTCTCAGAAACAGTCTATACATATTAATAAATAATTGTCATACCACCACAAAATAGAGTCCCATGTGATATTAGAAGACCATGGGTAGTACAATTCACTGATATGAATGTGTAACACAGCTGTTAGGGTATAGTGATCTGCGTAGTAAGTAAAGCCACTAAGGATGAGATAAGATCAGATTGTATATAACTATACTTGTAGATAATGAAATTTTGTTGATAAACTGGAAATGATGGGCATTTTACTAAAGCTAAGGCTTTATTCTATAGGTTTTATTGCAGAATTCACCTTATAAGACTATTAAATCATGTTGATTCAAGGGGAATTAGTGATGAGAAAGGAAGTAAAACATGGCCATGATGAAGAAAGGACCAATGGCCAAGTTACCACACAAAACCTACTTTATCTTGTTCCCATACCTGCTGAAGCTGGGCCCAGATATGGTTTTGAGCTTTCTGATGACCAATATCAAGAGATACATGGGGAAAGTTCCAGAAATAATAATAATAGTCTTGATAATATTGAAAATAATCTTATTTTTAGAAACCAATGTTATCAGAGGCAACACTATTTTAAGACCTAAAAAGGTTAGTGGGGTTAGGCTAAAGAAACCTGGCAAGAGAAATTTTATACATTTTATAGATTTATTTCATGTAGTTAAAGGTCTCCTTTATAGGGCACAAAATGGCACATATGGCTTCATTTAAACCTTATTTTGGAGTTGTTGACACAAAAGACCTAGTTCTCTTCTTAAAGGGAATAGGAAAGAGTTGATTCTGGAGTCATCAAGGGTGAACACAGCCTGGGAACACAGATTTACATTGCTCGAAATTCCATGTTCCAACATAGAAGCAGTTTCCTGAAGTTGCATGGTTTTACAGAACAAAGAATTATAAACCCAGGCAAGTTTAAAATACATCGGTGGGGACTTGAGAGAAGCGATTACAACAAGGCAGAGGAAGTTGTGCTATTGGCTCAATATGGTGTCTGATGGCATTCTTCACATTGTTGTTCCTCAAGGCCAGATTCCAAAGGTTTTTGCCTATTAGTCACAGGATGTGAGCTCTGTCACAGAAGTGGGCAAGGAGTGGCTGTTCTGGGGGTTAAAGATAGTCCAAGATAAGGTAATTAGCCTCTGGACCTGTACCCTCAATCTCTCTACCTCACTGCAGTTTCTCTCAGCCAGTTAGTCAGTCTTTGCCTACACAGCTCTGTTCACAGAGTATAGAAATAAATGTGTGGATGTCATACCTTTATGCAATTCCATGGTATTTTTCAGTGAAGCATTTATTGAGTTTTAGTGGGTGTGTGTTCAAGGACCTAATGGGGTGATTGCATTCTGTTGCATCCTGTTTCTCTGCCTGCACCTGGATACAATGCAACAGCAGCCTTCCTTACATGACAATGGAGCGAATTAGGTGCAATGCGTTAATGAGAAATTTTGTTCTCAGAAGTTTAAGAGATCAATTTTTTTAATGTAAGAGGCATAGTCTTATCACAAAAGCATGATGATATCTCAATTTAAATGTGGCCCATAAATTATGTTCCATATCCATTCATATTAATTTGTCACTATAGATATTGTGTAGCAAATGCTCATTAGCCACAATAATTAACACAGCCAGCACTATCTTCCTTGTAACCAATTCAGAAAGCTTGTCCATTGATATAATTTATGACAGATCTGTTACAGAACAATGCCATTGAAAAATTTGGATAATAGTTTTCATCTTGAAATATATGAATACAATATCATATCATTTAAAATAAGTAATTAACCAAAAAAGACAAAAAGATTCTAAAGCTATCCCATGAAAAGTAAGTTCTGCATCCAGTAGTGTTAGCTATGGCTTTATATAAATTACAGATACAGTAACAATTTGGTTCAAGAATGTATTTATCACACTAACAAACATTTCTTTTTAATTCTCACTTTAGGTTCAAGTTCCTTTGAATCTCAGAAGATGGAAAGGCCTTCGATTTCTGTTATTTCTCCAACCAGCCCTGGAGCTCTGAAAGATGCCCCACAAGTCTTACCAGGACAACTCTCTGTATGTACTTTTTATAAACAGCATTTGTTAGAAATGACATTAGAATTTGTTAAACAATCATCTGGTTTTCCTGAGCCTCCAGTGAATTCATAGTCATTTGACACTGCCACCTACTTCATCATTGTTTTTTGTATTTCTTCAGCTTTTCCTTCAGTCACATATAGTCATGTAGAAATATTTATTGAATGTTTATAATGTGCCAAATGTTCTAAACGTTAACTGGTAAATGTAGCATTTGGAAAAATATTCATAGTTTTGGTGTGTTACATCTATGTTCCAGGGTAAATAGCTATTCACATACATTCATAGAAAGTTATGTTCATTTCTCTTAACTTCTTTAGGAGCCTGGAGCTAAAAAACTTAAATTAAAAATCTTAGCACATTTCTTTGTAAAAAGAGAGCACAGACAATGCTAAAACCCAGCTACCAATACACTTAATGTAGATTTAATCTGCAACCTGGGGAACCCTGGGGAAATAAACTGGCCCACGGCTATGAATAGCTCATAGAATAAAAACAGAAAATGGGATATGTGTATTAATAACTAAAAGGAAATCTTGCTTTAAATTGTCCTATGAATAGTTGAGCTTTTAGAATTTTGTGGTGTGTGGATTTCTGTGGTCATTCTTAAAGCTCTTCCTTTGACTGGTAAGTGAAAGGAAACATTTATATTAACTATTATTACCAAGACTTTTTATTTTAGCTCCTTGTAATATAGGAAATAATGTAGCCTGTTGTGTTTAGCTTCCTGGACAATTATCTCATCGTGTCTACCTCTGGTTCTTTACCTATAAGGTTAAAATGGGTCAAAGCCCAGTTTGATTGTTTATTTTCATTTTATTTATTTATTTATTGGTGTTTTGCCTCTGTGTATATCTGTGTGAGGGTGTCAGACTTCAGAGTTACAGACACTTGTGAGCTGCCATGTGAATGCTGGGAATTCAACCCAGGTCCTCTGGAAGAGCAGTCAGTGCTCTTGAAAACTGAGCCATTTCTCCAGCCCTTAGTTTGATTGAATGTATATATATAAAAAAAACAGAGGTTATGATACATACATATCCAAATCCTTATTCTTCTCCTTACTGTGATGAAACAGTTTAATTCAATTTAGCTTGTTTTGTTATTATGACCCCGTAATACATTCTCTCACATTTGCCTCCCAAGTGTTGGGATTAAAGGTGTGTGTCACCATCACCTGTCCTTAAAGTACTTCTAAGCATGCTAAAATAAAACCATTGATGTTCACAAACTATTGTGTTTAATATCAAAATGCACCACAATGACTTCAATATTCCCAGAATATAAAAAAATAGATTAGTTGTATTTCCATACCTTGAGATGTAATGCAGTTGGTTTGCCCATTGTGATTTAGATATAAAATGCTTAATAAGGAGAGAAGTTAGCTTCTTAATGGTTATGGTTTCAAATCAATATAATTCCATTATAGTTCAAGTCAAAACATTATCCTTTAAATTAAATTCTAATGTTTTATTTTAAAATTTATCTTCTCATGACTTTGATAAATAATGGTTTTTTCCTGCATTTTTCCTAGGTGAAGCTGTGGTATGATAAAGTGGGGCATCAGCTGATTGTAAATGTTCTACAAGCAACAGATCTACCCCCAAGAGTAGATGGGCGACCCAGGAATCCCTATGTAAAAATGTATTTTCTTCCAGATAGAAGGTAGTAAATGATTTTTGAGAAGTAGACTAAATTCTGTATTAATGGGAATGGTAGAATTTTCTTTCAGGGACATATCTTCTAAATACAATAAGTAATTCTCATTAAGGGGACTACAGTATATTATACCATAGGACGATGTCTCAAACCTTTTATTTGAAAATAATGTGGTACTTCTAAACATGTCAATTACTGTATACACTTCATTAAAAATGTACCTTTATATGTACCTACAGCCATGTACATCGTTACATTTGTAATTTAAATCAATAATAGTAAGTAATAGTAGTATTAGCCTCCATGCGCTTATTTTAAATTTTGATATTATGAAGAAAACATAGTAAAATTATGGGCTGGAAATATAGCTCAATGGTAGACCACCCCCTCCCCCGCTTGTATATAGCTCTGTATTATCAGTGCTTTGAGCTCTGATAATAAGTGACAACATAGTTGTTCAACCCTAAGGAAAACACTGATACCATCCTCTCAAAGACTCATGGAACACTGTAGAAGATAGACAGAATGCAAAGGTATCGATGGTCAGCATGATGTAAAACTCCAACTTCTGTACAAGACAGAATATTTGTAATGACAAACTCAAACCTTCTGAGTTTGCCTGCACTGGAGCTGTGTGTGTGTGTGTGTGTACGCGTGCACACAATACATAACACACACGAGGGACAGGGAACCCTTCAACAGTCATGCATGGATTGGGAAGGAGCTCAGGGATCCTACTCCTCATGGATTAACTATTTGCTACAGATAAATTATCAGATTGGGAAGTTTTCCCCTTGGGTTATCTGTCCACTGGGAGCCCAAGTCAGTGTGCACACAGGCAGCTCTGGTTAAACTCAATGGGTTATGAAATAAAGTCATTAGTCTCAGAAAAGGACCTGTAGTAGGTTGGGTGAGGTTTACAGGGAGTGGGATGAGATGGAAGAGTGGAAGGAAATGTAAACAGAATGCACTAGGTGTGCATATAAGGTCAAAGAATGACCTTAATAAAGAGAAAGGAAGGGAAAAACTGTAGAAATACTGATTGAAATTGCACATGGCCGCAGTAGAGGGCAGCATGGACGGACATGATTTCACTTGCTCATGAGGAACCATCTTTATTTTTCAGTGACAAAAGTAAAAGGAGGACCAAAACTGTAAAGAAAATTCTAGAGCCAAAGTGGAACCAAACATTTGTGTATTCACATGTGCATCGTAGAGATTTTCGAGAGCGAATGTTAGAAATTACTGTGTGGGATCAGCCAAGAGTGCAAGACGAAGAAAGTGAATTTCTTGGAGAGGTGATGTATTAAGAGTCAAGTTAGAGGCTTACTGTGGCTTTTGCCACACCTCTTAGTCACGGGTACTGTGAAGTTGTGTTTCATTTGGGAACTACCTTTGCAGATTCTTATAGAATTGGAAACGGCACTTTTAGACGATGAGCCCCACTGGTATAAACTCCAGACACATGATGAATCTTCACTACCTCTGCCTCAGCCATCACCGTTCATGCCAAGGCGGCATATTCATGGAGAAAGCTCCAGCAAAAAGCTACAAAGTACGTGAAATTCAATTTAGTTTAGCAGAGAGTAATGATGTTGCCGTGTTGTGCTTGGGGATTGACACTCATGGGAAAGTTGTTCATCTCTATAAAAGAGATTCAACCAAACTATTTTTTGTAGTAAATTAATATATGTGTCAAAGAAGATTGAGTGATGAGATCTAAAATTAGCCCAGTGACATCCCTTGCACATTGCTAAAATCTTCGAGGGGCTGACTTATGGAATAATTTCTCTCTTAGTAATGGGCTGCTATATATAGGGCATAATAACTTTACCACTTTTAGGGTATTTTAATCTTATTGATGAAAAAAATATATTCTAAACATTTTAAGTTTATTACTATTCATTGGTCATTAGGAAATTCCTTTTCTCTATAATAATTTTTGAGTTATCAGTAGAGAAGCACATGGATTCACGCTTCTGCCTTTTTGATGAATAACATCTGTCAGTGTTTTCCTGATGGATAGTTTCCTCAAAATTAATATTCATCAGTATGACTAATAAACACATATTTTAAGAATGGGCTTGATACTTTTCAAGTATCCTGAGCGTGCTAGATGGCTGCCAAGGTAGGTCTTTGAACCTTTCACCTCAGCCTCAGTCTGTTCACCTCGGTGAATTGTGTGCACTTTATGCTTTGCTTACATGCACCACTTAGAGTAAAGAAAGATAAAAGTCAAAGTTTATTCCATCAAAGCCCTTTAGTGTAATTTTATATGAGAGAAAATTCTAAAAAATATTATTATTTTTGAAAGAAACACATTTCTAGAAAAAAAATCAGACCAGTGTTTGCTTTGAATTATTCTTGTGCAACAATGTCCTTTGCATATCGTAAACCAAGTCGACACAGAGGTATCTGTTTGCCTTACTGTTGTGCAGGATCTCAGCGAATCAGTGATAGTGACATCTCAGATTATGAGGTTGATGATGGTATTGGAGTAGTGCCTCCAGGTGCGTGGTGAAAGAGCATGGCTCTACCTCCCTGTCTCTGCTTGTTTCCGCTGCCCACTTCCAGCCTCCTTCAGGAACCTGAACTGGAGGGCTTTAGCGCAGAAACATCAGTATTATGTTATTCCATGGTGACTTGTGTCTCAAATTTTTAATGTTTAAATGGACTAGCATTTCTGAATTCACATTTCTATTTCCTTGATACAGCAGGGTTCTCTCTTAGAAGTATGCCTAAGTAGGTTAAACAAAAGTCACTATTTTCACAATGCTCTGAGCACTAGTGGAAATGTGGCTTTCATTTTGAAAGGATACTGTTAATTTATCACATCCAATTCCATTCTCTTGTGTTTTATATTGTATTTCTATGATTTTCCTTCCCCTGTTTCTCAAAATACCATAGCCTTCCATGGAATACACTGAGATAGGTGCATGGCAGGGTTAAAATTGCATGTGGCATGGCTGTAGCTTTTTAATGCTTCTGTGATGTGCTCACTACTTATACCTACTGTGTGTATATGTTTTAAAGTAAGCAATGCTCTAGAAAAGGCCAATATCCCTTTGATGTCTATGTCTTCTTGTCTTTGTATAAGTTGGAAAAATTCTTGTGACATTTGAAAGTTTAGCTTAACATTTTCCATCAGGTTTGTCAGAAAAGAACATAAAATCAGAAATACTCACTCTCTTTGTACCAGTCCCGTTCGATTCCCTTTGTTTAACTGGTAGAGGGGAAACAAATGTTCAAGTGAGAATGAAAAGCGTCATTCTGGAATATATAAATGTGACTAAAGGTAGTTCATTATAACTGTATTAACAGACATGTGTGCCCTTCGTTTATGTAATGTCTGTATTGGGGAATGCAGTTCATTTAAGGAGGCAGGTTTTAGTAAAATTCATAGAAGGAGCACTAGTGAGAGAATTCATGTTTTTTTTGGAAAGATGAACTTCTTTCAAAGTGAGATTAAAATACAGAGAATTTGCCATTAATCCCAGCACTCAGGAGACAGAGCCAGGCAGATCTCTGTGAGTCCAAGGCCAGCCTGGTCTACAAAGTGAGTCCAGGACAATAAAAGCTGTTACACAGAGAAACCCTGACTTGAAAAACCAAAAAACAAAACAAAATAGAGAATTTTCCAAAGTCATATATTTGTTATCTGTCATTCAAAGATTGTACTTATATATAAAAAAAGAATAAATATATTGATAAGTCAAACAGTGATATAGATTGGGTTAGATTATCAATGAGAGTTCTGTTTTAATAATTTTAATAATGGATAACCTTTTCTCTTTCCTGATTTTATTTTTAAATGGCCATTTTATTTTTAAAGATTCTGTTAAGGACGTAATCACACAGGTCCTTAACAGAATCTTCCATAGAATATAAAATTGCAATCTTTAATGAAACTGAATTGCTAGAAATGATTATAAATTTAAATCTTTTTGTCATATTCAAATTAATAGGAATGAGATTATTACTGCTAAGAAATTAATCAAACTAGTTAATGGGACTGATCAGCCTTAACATTATTACCAACAAATGTAAATAGAATTTGCTATTATGGGTGTTTCTCATGTTGTATTCAACTTTTTCATTTTCTAAATGAGGCATTAAAATGCATGAATAGCCAACTAAAAATATTTGTTTATGTGTTGAGCTTCTCTTTCTTTCTCTGAGAAGTCAGCATAGATTATGGACCCATGACTCCTAGGAGTATTGCTTGGGTGTTACTTATAAAACCCTGAATTATGAACATACCTTTATTTACTACTCAATATATTAGTTGTTTTAGTGTTTGATAACACATATGATCTTTATTATACAAAACCAATGCTTAAACTGTTGCTTCAAATAGCATTTCATTGTATTTAGCATTGTAAATTAAATAACCAAAGCCTGAGAGATAATAGCTTATATAACTAATAAGTATTGATTTATATTACAGATATCACTTTATTAACTAATGAATAGAATTATGAAATTCCTTTAGAATTCCGCTCATCTACTTCCTTGCTCTGATGTATAGATATGGGTACCATCTAAAGATACACAGGACCAATATAATCTAGTAAAGACATCTATAATATGTATGCATTAATACATATAATATTTTTAAGTATAGGAAAGATGAGGCACTGATAAAATGAGAATATGTGAACATGAAGTGAGAAATTAGTTAATGTGCGCAATGTGCTCCTGACACCTGGTCTTGAATTTCTAACTTTCTATATCAAGACAAATGAAGTTGTTGATTGTAGATGGCCCAAGAGGTTCATTCACAATATTCTACAACAATTAAGTCTCATACTTCCTCATCCCTTGCATATTTAATAACTACCACAAGTATAGACTTTACAGTGACTATTCCTATAGTTAGCTAAATCAGTTTCCGCTGCTTTAGAAGAATAAACCCATATGCAAAATGCATTATTTAAAGAGTGGCATACTCTACTTTTGGAGCATCTCTGTAAGTTCAGGAAGTGAGGATAAAATCTCTAATTTATAACTGAACAAATGAAAAAATTAAGATGTGAGTTAAAGAACTCTCCTTTCCATCTCATGACTGAAGACAGACTGTGTGATGCCAAGAGCAATTAAAATCTGGAAAATCAAATAATTAAAAAACATAAACACCTGACATATATATTAATGTGTATATTTTATATTTATGCAATGAATGCAGCTATAATATAAAACAAATGATAATGATATAGATAATTTTAATATAAATAGGTATATAGATATAATCACCTAATATAAAATCATATTTTAATGCTTTGACTGTTACAGCACACAATGACTTTGATTCAGTAAAATTACATACCTTACCTTCAGTATACTCTCTGTGTAAGTCAGAGCTCATTTATGACTCCTAAGAGATATTACCAAAGCACTCAGTATCTATAAAGCTTTCAGATAATACTTGTTTTTTTGAAGTTCTTTTCTTAACAAAAACACTAATGTTTAAGATACATAATACAAATAACTCAATAAAAAGTATGTGTTCTTTTTAAACAGAAGATTGCTACTTGTTTTTATAATAATTATAAGGACCCAACTTACGTACCTTGACAGTCACTGAAATTTTAAGATCTTCATATTCTCAGTTCCGTATTGATGTCCCATATTTTTACCTAATTGATGCCATCTAAAATTTAAATAAATTTAAACCTTGGGTCTAATTATTGATACAATTGTCCCTTTTTAAAACATGGAGCCTATTCAATATATACTAATTTAATAATATTATTATTTATATAGTTGAACATCATGACTTTTTCCACAACACACCCATAATAAGTGTAATTCCTATTGTTTGACAAAGGACTATAAATGAAAATATGTTCTTATAAGTTGTACCATTAAGGTTATAATAGTGTCACTATAGGGTCATTTCAGGTTGGTCAAGTAGGTGTGATTTTTTTTTCCTCTGAATATTGACAACTTGCTCTTTCTTAAAGATCTCCTCTATACCTTAAATTTACTGACAGATGGTAGAGTCACATCAGCCTAGTTATTGGCTAATTATCAACTTGCTTTTGCAAATGATGCATGATGACATCAAGTCTGTAAGAGCTACCAAATAAAAAAAAACAAAATGTGCTTTCAGTTTTCCAGCTGAGTAATGGCTCCATGATTCATGTAATTTTTATGTAGTTGTAAATGAAAATACCATTTCCTTAACCACACATTGTTTTCTATTTTCCTTGCACAAATGA
The DNA here is from genome assembly GCA_907164525.1 of Lophiomys imhausi. Taxonomy (NCBI): domain Eukaryota; kingdom Metazoa; phylum Chordata; class Mammalia; order Rodentia; family Muridae; genus Lophiomys; species Lophiomys imhausi. The sequence goes on from CAJQZJ010032473.1 coordinate 15,511,618, forward strand.
AAATTAATGACCATTATTAAAAAAACCATAAAACACAACTTTTAAACTTTGAGCTGTTAGTATGGATTTTAGATTACTTTTTATCTAAATCAATTCAGAAACAACACAGACATTTTTTTATTTCAAGGTCATTGCAGTTGGTGTTTCTCTGCAGTTAAACTAAACATATTCAGTTTATGATGTTTCATGAACACAATGGAGGGATACTTTAGATGTCCTGGATAGACTGGATGATTCCACAGTGTTATATTTTTTTTCTGTTTCGCTATTATCATGATCTCCACTCATACACTGTGTACCTTTGAAATTTCTATTGTTGCTTGCAAAAGTCGCAATCCATATTTATAATAGCAGAAATTAGCTACTCTTCTTTGTTCATTAAAATGAGTGTGGGGTGTTTTCATTTTCAATTAAAATGACTAGAATACTTTTGTAATGACTACATCTGTAATACAAATAAGTGGTTTATCCTTTAAAAGAACAATAGAGGGGTTGCAGGAATGACTAGAGTTGATAACATTGGTAGTACAAGCCTAGCAGTTGTGGTAGCATGAGATGGTGAAACTAATGCTGTGGAAGTGGAGACAGGGGTACCCTTGGAGCTCACTGGCCAGGTAGCCAAACAGGGTAGACGGTCTCCAGAATCATCAAGTGACCTTTACTCAGTAATGTGAAATACAATAAAGGAAGATACTTTATGATTACCTCAGACATCTACATGCATATGCCTCGTCATGTACAAGAAGATGCATAAACACACAGACACACACACAGGATTGTGCACAGGTATACAACACACACAAAGGAAAAGAAATAACTATTCAAATTAATGAAATTCAAAGAAGCATAAGATTCAAATCATTGACTTGTATATTAACTGTAGTTCTCTTGCTGCTTGATATACATCGCTGAAAAGTCACAAATTCATTCTTTAAATTAAAATTGCGTCTCCACTCATCCTAATGTCTGAGGCATAGACTGTCATGTTGCTGTTTAGTGTCTCCATGGTAGCTTTGAGCCTAACTGTAATGTGTTGTTAATGCATGATTTATCTTACACTTCCTGTATGTATGTGTAGAGCTTTGGGAAATAAGACTATACTGATTGCATGGCACTTAGCATTAGAAGGTTGATGGCTGCTTTGATATAATTTCACCTCTGTGTTTTTTTTTTTGTACTAAAAAGCACTAACATGTTTTCTTTGTGTACCCTTGTCAGTGGGTTATAGATCTAGTGCTAGAGAAAGTAAAACAACATTAACAGTGCCAGAGCAGCAAAGAACGATGCATCACCGCTCACGCTCAGTGTCTCCTCATCGCGGCGATGATCAGGGAAGGCCGCGTTCACGTTTACCAAATGTGCCATTACAGAGGTAGGTTTGGAGCAGGCTTCATGTCCTTGTCAGCACTTTCTTTTATATATATACATGTATATATATATATATATATATATATACATGTATATATATATATATATATACATGTATATGCATGTATTTTACCGTGGGTCAGTAATTAACCAATCAAGTTAGAGGCATTTTGCCATTTGTTAGCAGAGTCCTTGCTTATCTTTCAGGGTTTCATAAAGCTCAGTACTGTGGGGAAAAAGCAAAAACTAAATAACCAAGCCAGGATTGGTGGTGGCTCACCTCTTTAATCCCAGCACTTGGGATACTGAGGCAGGCAGATTTCTGTGAGTTCAAGGCCAGCCTGGTCCACAAAGCAAGTCCAGGGCAATCAGGACTACACAGGGAAACCCTGTCTCTTGGAAAAATAAATAAATAAATGAAGGAAGGAAGGAAGGAAGGAAGGAAGGAAGGAAGGAAGGAAGGAAGGAAGGGAGGAAAAGAAAAAGAAACTGGAACAAAAACAATTTCCTGAAAGAGAATATATTTCAAAGAGATTTAGTATTATTTATCTCTTTGAAGCAGTTTAAAATTACAATGAAAGATCCCACTTCGTGTGTGTGTGTGTGTCCATGTGCATGGGTGTATGTGTTCTATTTCATCTGACACACAAAACAATGCTATAAAACTGCACATAGACAAAAAAAAAAAATGAGAATATATTCCCTAGTTCATTGGCTTGGCTGTGATGTCAACACCTTTAACCCAATTCATGTTTCACCATTTTCAATCCATTCCTCCATTCTTAGTTTGTTGATTGTTTGGGGGAAAACTATATACTTTGTCACATGAAATTTTGTGGGACATTTTAGGAGCTTAGATGAGATTCATCCAACGCGAAGGTCACGTTCTCCAACCCGACACCATGATGCCTCCCGAAGCCCAGTCGATCACAGACCCAGACATGTGGAAAGCCAGTACTCATCGGATCAAGAAAGGTACTCTCCTAAAGTAGAATCTCGATAGGACTGTCCTTCTTTGTTCAGTTTTACGATATACAAATATTGAAGTCTGATTAATGATTGAGATATATTACATCATCATTTAAACAACTTCTCTCCAACAGTTTTAATATTCTTACACATACACAACTGGAAGATATTCAGTCCAGGTTATAATCATATTCATATTTTGCAGTCATTCAACTTCATTGGCCTAGATTCTGAGTTAAATCGTACAAGAAAGGCTACACATAGAGCAATTTTTAAATAATTTTCTCCATGGGTCACATGTTTGGAATGTTTGCATAATTAAAATGTTTTTGGTAATGGTTATCTGAAAGATTGCTTCTACTGCAGACTCTGTGAAAATTTCAGTAATGTTTTTGTTATATACCACTTTGTTTATTATCAAGTGTCTTCCCATGGGTGTCTGTGAAACACAAAATATGGAGCTAGATCATATGGATGTGTACATTATTAGTTCTGCATTTATTGATGAACACATATTTTGGGGAAGCTCTTAATAGGAATCTTTATAATAAACACGCACACAGACATTCTTGCCAAATAAATCACAGGAATGTACTGGATTAGCCTAAGCATAGTGCAGGAACTGAGTTCAAGTTGAACAAGAACCACCTTGTTGAATGTTTTTCCTCTGGCTTTTTGAAGTGGAGGATAGTTCAAGGGTAGAAAGAACAGTGGTGCTGAATGACGAGTGTGAGGGACTCAAGGACACAGAGCCCAAACTGAGCATCTTACCTTACTAAGGGAAGTGCTGCCATAACTGTCAACTGTGAATCAGATTGGGTACTAGTGTACAGAATTGGTCCAAGACACAGTATTTCATAGTGCTCAATTGAATGAGTGAGTGAGCCCTGAATAACCAATGTTCATCTGAGTCCCTGTAAATAGTAGGGATGTGGCAGTAAGCAAACGACTACATGGCCAAGGCAATGAATATAATTAAAACAATTTGGTTATAGAAAAATTATTTATTTTAGAATAAAAATCCTAGTAAGGAAATACATAATATGATATTACACTCTTAGTGGCTGCCAATGACAAGGAAATGATCAGGTTATTAAGTTGCTAAAAAAAATAAAACCATTTAGTTTCCATTTTAATATCTGAAAGGTCAAACTTCTGCATTTTAATTACTGAAATGACTACTTGGAAGTGTGCTCCTATACCTTTTGGGGGAATGGTTGTTTCTCTTTCCTTTTTGTATTTTATAAAATTGTTTTTGAATCACTAAGTAGTAAGTCAGCAACAGTTGGGACTTTGACCATAATGTTTGTACTCTACTGTTTGAATTTTTTTTTTTTTAATGCTGTCACGTTTATTTTTGTTTAACCTCTCAAGCAAATATGCTAGTGCAGACAATCTGGTTTCTCCCCCTTTCATGTTTTCATTGGCATACCATTGGCACAATCCATGTCATCTAATGCCTCATGATTTATCCGTTTCACTCACCATCTGTCTGTGCAGTGAGCTTCTCATGCTGCCCAGAGCAAAACGAGGAGGAAGTGCAGAATGCCTACACACGACCAGGTAAATACAGGGCTTTGGTTATGGTGACTGTGTGTGATGATTCACTTTCCATTCTGCTATTCTTCCATCTCTCCTCTGGTAGTATTATTACTACACTTAGAATTCCCCAACCACTCAAAAATTACATTATTTCACATGGAGATTTTGCAGAGTTTTTGCAGCTGAATCAAACCCAATTAAATTGGAATTAAAATGTTTCTGATTCAAAACAAACCATTTCACATCAGTATATTTAAAAACAAAATCCAGAGACTTGTGAGCCTCTTTGGAAATGTTCTGACATCCATAAACTGATGAGCTAGTTCCTACAATTCAGATGGCAAATGCCCATTGTGAGCTCACCCTCTCCACGCGTGGACTTAAGTACCTGTCTAGTCACCAAGATTCTGATCTCCTGTGTATGGCAGGTTTACTGGTTTCATGATGGTGGTTCTGTTGCTTTAGCTTTTTCAATGTTTCCTTTTGGAACCTGCTTATCGTTTATGTTCTGTTGTCCTGTCTTTTTTTATTTAAATGTTTTTAGTTCATTTTTAATGGCTTAGCATCAGGTTCTTTAGCCCCCTTGCCTCTACCAGTTCAGAAATGCTGCCAAGCAAACCTCCCATGAAGACATAAAGCAGTGCAGTACCTCTCACAAGTTGGGAGAATGAGAAATTGGCATGCCTTTGCTTAAATATGATGCTGTATGTAAGGCTTGCTTCTTGAGTTTCATGTCTGATTGAAGTCACTTTTCAGGGATTACTAGTAGATTATTGTAAGTTAATCATTACTGTCTGTTTGAAGTTACAAAATGCCAAGAAGTAGTAACTGAGTGAAAGGAACACAAACTCCCAAGTATAAAATGACAATCTAAAAAAGCTATAGGAAAAAAGTGCAAATGTCACACCTGAAATACAGAAACAAGTTCAGGGCTCACTATGTCCCCATATGACATGTGGTTCTGATCAAATATATGATCATGACAGGGATAGGAATAATTATTTAAAATTTACACATCTAAAATTATCAAACTACTGATTACTGTTGAATAAATTTTGTAGGGACACATGAAAAATGAGGGAATGTTAGTTCTACATATCAAATAATGGAAAAATATTAAAAATTGTAAATATTTTTAATTACCTTAGATTATTTATTATACTAAACTATCCAGGCTTGTTAGATAGTCATCCAAGCACATTTATCTAAATAACAACGATTTGTTTACAAGTTCTATAAGTTTTCTCCTATTTTTGTCTATGTGACTGCAACTTTTAGGAAAGGAAAAAATATGCATACATGATTTTTTATGTATGGATTGATGCATGTAGTATGTGCCTGGAATGTACACCAGTAGTCTAAATAAATGATTCATCTTTTAATTTCTTTATTTTGTCTGTTTCAAGGTGAAGTATCAGGGTTTACAAAATATATGTTGTGCTTCTAGCTGTACCATTTAATATAATTTCACCTTTAAAATAAATGTTTCACTAATAATTCGAAACACCACATATCTTATTGTTTAATAGATAGAATCAACATACTGATTTTGAAGGTTTTGATATAGGTAGTTAGTCATCTTCACATGTATATTGTATGAAAATTGATAAATGTTAATCGGAGGCTAATCAAACCCACTGACTTCACAGATGTAGGAATTCCATCATTCTCAATCAAATGTGCAGATACACAAGTATTACAACTGACTTCTCTGACCTACCCCCCCATTTGCCATTTTTTGTAATGGTAGCGATGGTCCTAGTAAAATTACTGACTGCTTTTTTTTATTACAACTGAATTTTAATACCTATTTTTATTCCAGAATTTTTAGAAACTTCCCTTTCCTCTATCCTGCAATACTCGTTGCTAAATATCTAAGAGCCCAAAAACATGAGTTCAAATAAATGTACATGTATGTATATTTAATATCTTCTCTATTTGTATTCATGTATTTAAAAAAGCATTTCATTTATATGCATACATAAGCTCATACTGCTATGTATATACATATAATACAGTTTGATATCATATACATTTTAGAAATTTATTAACAATATAAATTTTTATGGCCAAATCTTTATCAGTTGGTTCTCTGAAGTATTGCACTAATAATAATGTGTGTGTTAAGTAGAGATTGGAAACTGCAAATTAAAATCCCTGATATGCATATTTTTCAAATTAAAGTATTCAAAACCTACCACAAATTAATCAATATCCAGCAAATTATTTATCATAAATTACATCGTTCATGTAAAATTTCTCAGGTAGTATATTATGCTATAAATGCTGTACTTGCCTTAGCATGACCTGGATAATTCATGTTATCCATTTAATCCTCACAGCACCCTGTGTAATTGATGCTATTTCTCCCATTGTCTTATATAAAACTAGGCTTAGAATCTTGACATGAATTTTCCAGATTCCAATCTTTATCTTGCAAAGCCAAGATGAGTATACTGTAAATTTTATTCTGTTTTCCATTTTGTTTCTGATTTCATATAGAAAGTTCCTGAAAACAATTAAAAGCAATTTATTTGGAAATTTTTGTAGAAACCTGTCATTAAAGATACTTGTCTATGGCAAGGTGATGAAGTGAGAACAGAGTTTTAAGTAGGTTGAATACTCTCTTTCACTATAGTTTTCCTTACTCTATGACTAAAAAAATTAATTTAAGACATTTTTAAATTAGTGCTTCAAAGGATTTTCTTTAATGTGACCATTATTGTAAACATTATACCATACGATTGTTAAATATTTAGTGATTTTGGTATCTGCATCTTAGTTTATCATGTTTAATATGAACTGAAATGGATGATCAGTTTTCTTAATTAACATTAAAAAGTGTAGACTTTATTAGATTATTTTAAAAAACCTTATTAATTAACTGGATTTACCTTGCCCTTTTTAGGACAATTCAACTACTTGATACATTTTATACACACTCAGAAAATTTGTGTCTTGTTTCTGCAGCTTGATTCTAATCAGGTCCTTTCATCAGTGTTCCCTTTAATCACATTTTAACTCCAAAATTACATGAATTAGTAGATTTTTAGTTTTAACAGTGAGTTTGTTCTGTTCCCCAAAGGAAGTATAATATTGAACCAGGGATTAGTGTTTTTTTAACATTTGTTTTTACTTCACAGAGCCTATCAGATATTTCCCCAAATAAGATAATTAAACTATAATTTGGAGTAATACGAAATAACCTATGACTTCATATTTTATCAATTCTGATCTGCCTTGAAATAATTCTTACGACTCCTCTGAGAAAGCTAGCAAGAATCTGTTTACCAAGCTTTTTAAAAAAATCTATATATAGGCCTCCCAGTTTCTTAATGATTTAGTGACATTTATTTCATATATATTTTTCTGTTTCCCTGCTTTGTTTTTGTTGCCATGTTGTTTCAGAGATCTTGTTAGGTACTCTAAAACATTACCACTCAAGATGCCTTTATTACAAAATAACTATCGTTGCATCAGCAGGTGAGAGCCACAGCAATGAGCTCTGCTTGAACTAATCCCAAACCCCAGCCAAGTAAAATAGAAAAATTACATCTTATATGTCATTTACCATACACTTTTCTAGCAAGCTGTGTCTAATTAAAGCTGTCTAAAACTGATTGATTTATAAACATATATTCTGAAACAATTATCTAAATGAAATACAGTTCAGAAGTCAGAATTCTGCGTATTTGTTATATCCTTGTTTTACTTGTTGATTGCAGTCATGGTGATAAATTTCATTTTGTTTTATTTGTGTGGCTTTAACTTGTGAAGCACAGTCCTGCCTGCATATACTCAGATCAGATCAGTGACTAGACAGGACATTCCCCTTCAGCATGATTGTTGTAGCTCAAGAGTGCTGAGATTTACTGATGAGTTCTCTATTAGGTAAAACCATCAGGAAGTGGTGACTTCCACTTCCCTCGTCTCGTGCTGCGGACCAAATGAGTGGAACTGTACAGTTATTTCCTCTATGATGTCCTTCATTTTGTTTTGGTGTGGCATCTGTCCTTGGTAACGAAATTTTAGGCATTTTGTTTTCAATGCTTCCTGTATCCAGTTTTTTTGTTTTGTTTTCTTTTGTTTGTTTGTTTATTTTTTCATAAGTAGGTGTGATTTAGTGTCATATATCAGTCTGAGATTATTTTTTTTTTAAAATTATGCAAAGCAATTTAAGCATAATGTTTGTTTAGTTTCTAAACAAAAGCTTACACTGTCCTCCGGTGGCTCTCTCACACCCTTATGAACTGAATCACAGTGATTCGACCTTTTGTGTAATGAGAACATTATTTTATGCTTTCTTCTCTAACGTGGTCTTCCTTTCTTTCCTTTGTCTTCCTCTTCTACCCTGGATGTAACGCAGTGGCACTAGTGAGCTTCAGCCCTCCCTTGACAGGGCCAGGAGCGCTAGCGCTAACTGCTTGCGGCCAGACACTAGTTTGCATTCACCAGAACGAGAAAGGTATAAAATAAAGACTTCCTGAATTTCTTCTCATTTGTATGGTGACTTTTTTTTTTTCGATCATGCTGTTTTGTTTCATGTGAGTCTCACAGATTTACCCACTCATGCCCACTTTCTTGCTGTCCACATTTCCTTTCCTTAGGACATCCATGTAGGGATATGTGTATGTGGATATGTGTGAAGCACACATATGCATATTTCTATGAATGTTTTTGCAAATGGTTTGATGTGACTTGTAAATGCTTCTGGCTGTCACTTTTTTTTTTTTTTCTGCTTAGTCGTCTTGTTTCTGTGACTCAAGGAGCCTTCAGTATGCTGATAAGACCACTGGTTAGTGAGTTATTTGAAGGGTGGAAATTGCTTCCCTATTAATTGTACCAAAAATAATACTTATAGATCTCACAAAAAATCTTCCATAAACTTAAAATAAAAATTCTATAGATACAAACTACTTATTGCAAATTTCAATTAACCTTACTTTCTATATAAATTATGTCAAATTATATTTTATAAAAAAGAATCAAAATTTTGTTGAGATTTTACAAAACCAAATACATATAACATGTATACACATAGATAATTTTTGTTAAAAATTTTCTATGATTTATTAATAAGTATTAATTCCGATCCAGATACAGTCAGTAATAATGTGTCATATTTTCTTCTAATTGTAAGTGAATGAAATGATTATTTCCTTACTGTGGAACTTTCCATTACTGTAAACTGAGTTGTAACTGATAGCCTTAGTTATAATTACTGTCTTTCTTATGTTAGATGTCACTCACAGGAAATTTGTGACTACTCTGCAAACCTTAAAGAATAACATTTGGTTGTACTAACGTCGCCCTCTTTAGAGATTGTTAAGGTTTCTGCTTTGTAGCCTATGAGATGTGTATTTCTTGGAATTAAATAATAGGTCTTCAGAAGATTATACTACAACCTTTTTTTGCATTATTAAGAGGTGTAAATTTTGAAACAGAATAAATGAAATTAATTCATGTTGTATCCCTTGCATTTAGTTTTTAATCACTTTATTGGAAACAACTGTATTACTATTCTAAGTTTGTAGCTGAAATAGCATTACTATTTTGTCATATATTGTCCTACCCCCCCCCAAATAATTACCAAGATGTATCAATGAATTTTAACAGTTTTCATATTACTATTTTTTCATTTGCAAAAAATACTAAAATAAGAGTCAAATTATCAGGCTAATGGAATTTTCTGACTTTAACAGTACCCTGATGTATTTATTATTATATGAGTACTCCCTGATAAAAATGTGGTTGAGGGAGATGGTGTGTGTTTCTTTTTGCATAGTAAGTCATGAATATTTTATTTATAACACACCATAATTGGACTTGTCACCTTCTTCTGGCTGCTTTATTGAAAGGCAGTAGTCTCACTTATGTGCCCATTTGAAACTGAAGCCACAACGTTCACAAATCTGTGTGCCCATTAATTTAAATCACTCAAATAATACCATTAACATAGGTCAATCTGTATACAAGAAGGCGAATCAAAATTATTGCACAGGTTGTTGTGAAGTCCCAATGCAGTACTCACCTTTAGTATAAGACAAATATGAGTTTAAAACATATCCTCCTATATGTTAAATAAAAAGAAAATGTCCATTAAAACGTAGGTAGTATCATCATCTGTGGTTCTCAAATTAGGGAGGCCATTTGGTTGCTAAGAATGCTCCCTCTCTTAGGTGCTTCAGCCCAGTACTCAAAAATGCCTGTGAGTCCTGTATATAAGAGTGTTGTTTGGAAAGGGGGTCCTATTAGGTTGGAAGCATCTTCATTTCACGCAGTCATAATTCCAGAAATAAAGTTTAAAAAATATGTTGCAAGATGGCCAGAGTTGCTCAATTATGCCTCTTAACTCCTACTAATATAATTTAGGTTTGTTTATAAGAGATAATTGTCTGTCAAAATAAAAACCAGTTCTCCTGCTTCCCTGATTGGGATGAAATTACCCTGCTGGCTAACTTTTTCTTTACCAGGTTTAGAAACAAACAAGGATCTTAAAATCTCAGGGACATTGGTGTTCAGAGACTGGAGCGTGTGCACTGCCATGAAAGTGCTCTCTACTTGCTACCTTCATTTTTAAGCATGCCCACCGTCCACCTCTCCGTAATTGCTCAGCCAATGTTCCTTCATGGACTGTGTTGGGTTTTTTTTTTTGTTTTGTTTTGTTTTGTTTTTTACTGTTAAACCTTATTTTGCTACATGCTATCCGTTCAGAGACTAGCTTCAACAGGTCAGGGTAAACTGAGACTGTGAGGTGTAGACAGGCAGCTGCCTTAGTGCCCACCAGACTTTCTCTGAAGTTAGAGGATTAATTCTAGAGGCCAGCTTTGATGGCTACCTTTGCAATCTGTCCCAGCATAAAAAATAGGAGCTCATTGTGGAAGCTGCAGTGTATCTCTGTATGTCTCACAATATTCTTCTTTGTCCACACATTCTGAGTGCAAATGTTCATTATAATGACTCCTTGATCTCATAGGAGGCCCCTGGTTTCCACTACTCCATCTGTACTGGAACCTCACTGGAACTCCTCTCAGATATGCCATAACTGTCCTGTGTCATGGAGATCCTGAAGTTCTCGGTTGTGGAACTGACCTCTTCTTGCACTCCAGCAGTTCATCCATGGGGTAGATGTTGGGGTGGGCCAACTCAAAACCTTGGTTCTGGACCTGCAAACCCCCACTTGCATGGCCAGTTCCATATGGAAAGGTGCAGGGCCTGCTCTCCCCAGTGCTGCATCATATAAGGTGCAGGTCCTGCTCTCCTGCTTTTGTGACCCACCTAGGCCAGATCTTCTATAGGCCAGTGGTGGTGAGGGCAAAGGGGATGGGAGGGCATGTCTCCCTAGCCAACACCACCACTTAGCAGACCGAAGGCAGGGCTGGCTCTCCCACACTCACTCCCTCAGGGCTGGCTCACCCACAACGCCCATCTCCAAGGTTTTTTCTTTATTTTTTCTGTTATTTAAAAAAATATATTTATTTGTTACTTCAGGTTACATCTCCATCACATCCAAGTTCTTTCCAAGGGTGGTGGTTGAATCACTAATCTGCTCCAGCAGCAGTGCCTGAAAAATATCAGACATTATTATGGTGAATGCCAATGATACTTCCTGCTGAGGAGCTAGAAGTCCCCTGAGAGTTTTCGTAAAACCCATAGATTTTAAGGGATGTGATGTGAGGGCAGCAAGCAAAGCAAAGCATAACTCCACAGCAGCATGAAGTCCTCAGGACATGCAGTCCTCGGGACTCTGCCTGTCTGAGGTTCACCCATCGTGGTTATGTTAACTGGTGGGTTACATTCCATAAGTTCTAAAGCTGTCTGGTAGTTCCTCCCACATGGCCTCCAACAGTGTCCAGTCACTTGAAACTGTGCTCTCTAAATTAATCCTCTTAAATGGCTGTTAGACTTAGTTCCTTCTGAAGGTTTCCTTGTCTTTCTTGTTCATTGAGGGAAGATCTCTACCATGTTTCTCCTTTTTTTCTATTCATGGTTTCTCTTAAATTATATTCATTTCAAAGATTCCAGTCTGTTGCCTATGAAGGGCCACTCTCCTGTCATTAGCCAGGACAGACTGTCTTTACTAAGAACTGAACTTGAACTTCTAAATGATACCTAGACACTCCGTACATTAAAATGTCCAGCTAACCTTCATTATTTCATCTTTGAATCCTGACACTACACGGTTCCTCTTTGTAAGTCTTCCTTACATTTGATGATTATGATATACAACTAGCTAGGTAAAGTGGTCCAAGGCTGTCCTTCCAGAACTTGATGGGTGGTACTTAAGAGTGATGAATTTGAAGACAGCCTAGGCTACACAGCCAGTTGAAGGCCAGTTTGTGATAGAAAGGGGACTGTCTTTCAAAAACAAACCAGAAAAGAACAGCAAACCATGATTTATAATTAGCCACATAATTTGTAGGTACTTCTCCAGTTCCTAATTCAGTGAGCCCATGAATTCTTTTGATTTCTCCAATGTGAACTCTTCACCTGAACTGAATTCCTTCTTCAGGTTTGCTCTCAGTCCTTCCTGTCTCCATTAGATCCCTAATATGGTTTAGAAGTAATCTGTATTATTTCTTATCTTGAAATATTTCCAACAAGCTTAAGAAAAACTTTTGGCTTTGCTGTCAACTTAAGAATTATTTCATTCTTAAAATGTTTTGGTTAGATTTTTCTAAGACTTTGTCAGTAAATATCCACTATTAATTCTTTTCTTTTCAGATCATAGCTGTTTACCACTTTCTGGACCCACAAAGTTTTATGATTTTTTTTCTTGAAAAATTAAGTGTGCCCAGATGTGGTGGCATACACCTTAATCACAGCACTTGGGAGGCAGAAGGAGACAGAGCTCTGTGAATTTGAGATCAGACAGTATGACAGTCTACCTAGTAATTTCTAGGCAGCTAGGACTACCTTGTAAGACCCTATCTCAAAAGAAATGAAGGAAGGGAGTGAGGAAGTAAGAAAATGATAAGTAAACAAACCCAACAACAAAAAAACCCACAAAAAAATCTAAATTTGTACATCATATTTTAATTAAGGCAGTGCTATCTTTATCTAGGACTGCTTGCTTCTGCAATGCTAGAAACCTCTGGTGTCAGAGAGCACATGCTATTTGCATTTTTCATATCTGATGATAGCATTATTCTTTTTAATTCATGTTTAACTTGAGGTAATATTCTTATAATTCCCTGTTCTTCCATCCCTAAATATGAGTCCAATTGTGAGTCAGACCTGAGGATGTAGAAACATGGGTGATCTAACTAGTGCCATAAATGCAGCGGGTATGTTTGCAATCTGGCCATAGGGTTAAGTACCAGGGACGCTAGTGACTAACCAACTCACAGCAGCACAGCACAGGATGATTCCATCCCAAGACATCCTTGCAGCTGTGAAGGTTTCTTTCTTGGCACGTTTGCTTTTTGCAGCCAGTCTGGTTAGGAAAGAATTCACAAATGGCTAAGTCACTTTAACTTGGAAGGGAGGGGATACTTGAGTGAGTTCCAAGGCAAAAGACATTCCTATGAAAAGGTAAAGAACTATAAATTAGCATGAAAGTTATTTTTTTGTAGTGAAATATGCATATTGATTTAAAAATGAATCTTAATGTAAATCAAGACTAGGAAAAATAGTTTGAGAATGTTATGAATAATGAAAATACATACTTGAATAATCAGTTAATTCATTTGGCTTTGGTTTCTATTTTAATATTTCAGAAATATTTTTGACTCGTGTTATTTATGGAATGGATAATTTATAGCTCTGTATCCTTTTTCTTTTAGATAATTAATATATTTTGTCATGTTCTGCATAAAGATATACATTAGTGGAAGTTGTGTATACATACAAGTGTAGGGGTTAGATAAATTAGATTTAGAAAATATATAGGGGTTTCTGATACTGTCTCTTAATTCGGGGCATGAACAGCATTATCAGCATGAAGTCAGGAAAAACAGGAAAGACTTAATAGACTGAAAAACAAGGTTGAAGTCGGGAAAAACAGGAAAGACTCAATAGACTGAAAAACAAGGTTGAAGTCAGGAAAAACAGGAAAGACTCAATAGACTTGAAGAAACAAAGTATCTGGCCTGACATTGTTTTCAGCTGCTAAGTGGGCGGAGCCCAAATTAAGATGAAACAGAGTTCCTCCTATTTAAGGACAGTGCATGGAGCCCAGAAAGAGAAGAGGCCCCTGATGCTAGAGAGCTCCAAGAGTCCTGCTGAAAAAAGGGCTGGCCATTGATGGCCAGCTCTCTCCCTGAAGCAGAAAGAAGCCGGTGAGCAAAGAAAGCCTGAGCAAGACACCAAAAGGCCAAGGACTGGACCCTGTGGCTCAGCTTTTGCCTGGAGGGGTTTGATCTGTCTGATCAGTGGCCTAGGGGAAACTGTGCCTGGCTTTAAGGACTGAGGCAGAGCAGCTGAGTTCCTGATTCAAAAGAAGTAAGTTGGCCTGCAGACGGCTGGGGTCTCCCACAGAGAAGAAAGCATGAAGCCTTATTTAAGGTGAGACTGCAATAACCAACTTACCCTGACAAACCTACATCTGAGAGATCCAGAAAAAGGACTGCTAAGTGCGTTAAAGAATCTACAACAAAGACTGTGTTCCTGACGACTGAGGACCTGCCCCAGAGACTGTATCCTTCTAAATGGTTATGAAAGTAGTTGTTATAATTATCAATAGGTTTAGTGGATAGGTTAAAGGGGTTGTAAGAATTTATAGGATTAATAGTTAAGAAATTGTTGGTGTTTGTTATAAGTGAATTTAATAATAAATAAATAAGTGTTAAATAATAATTTAAAAGTTCGGTAACATACAAGTATCACACATTAAACCACAAACATTTACTCTTTATATTACTACTAGAGGAAAAAAACACATCCCTCAACAACAATTTAATTTTTTTTTTTTTGAGACAAGGTTTCTCTGTGTAATAGTCCTGGCTGTCCTGGACTCAGTTCGTAGACCAGGCTGGCTTCGAACTCACAGAGATCTGTCTGTCTCTGCCTCCCAATGTGCCACCATGCCCAGCCTAACAATTTAATTCTTGTAGAAGTCTCGTAAGTCTAATTCTTTTATATGTCATTAAAGAACCTCCTTATGTGTCCGCCACTGCAGACATTCATAAGATACTCAGTGTTTGTTATCTGGCCATTAAGCGTAGAAACTTCTGTTGTGCTTACTGACTCGCAGATTAATGTAAAATAGCTAGAGATGGAGCCACACCTGGAACTTGGGTACATTTGGCCACAAAGTCCAAGAGCGTTTCCCGCTAATTAGTTCCATTTTATGTCCCTGGGGGGCTATTACAGACTATTCGAAAATAGGAATCCTGACTTTTTGTATCCACAATTGTAATATCAAATGTTTGCTCAACAAATAGATGTTCTTACCTTGATTAGTTTAGAATACATTTTACAAAATGCACTCATAATTTCCAAAATATGAAGCTAAACTATGTAGCCTGGTCTGAAAAGGAAAGGAAGAAGTGTTTTGTTTAGTTCAATTTAACATTTGGAATATGAAGTTGCCAGCAATATTAGCTCATTGAAACTAGAAGTTGAAATTTATTTCTTAATGCATGAGAATAGGAGAGGAAAGCTGAAAAGAATCTTAATTTTTTTCCTGCAGTAGTAAAGAGACAAAGAGCTGCACATATTTGAAAACTATATACATGTGATAGTATATTTCGGTGTTCAGTTATGGTTATAAATTGATACTGCTCTTACCATATCCACAGTAATTGGGGGGGGAGCACAATTTTTGTGATGATTCTGCATATCAGCATATTCAGAAGGACTCTGAGAAGCACATGTGTTATGCTAAGTACTTGTCCAAAATTGCCTCTTGAAAGCAGGCATTCACAGTTGCTCGTTCTAAATGTTCACCTTTCTAAATCACAGCTTTTTACTGCATGTGCCATAATTATGTCATGTTTCTTCGCTTTTCCCCTTTACTTTTATGTTTAAGTAAATACAAGGGCTGGAATTCTGCCTCCAGAAGTAAGGTCATTCATAATCCTATCAAATTAAAATGATTACACCAGGAGAAGCTATTAACTCTATCTTTGTGTTTCCAGATGACATGAGATGCTTTATTATGAATAGGTATGTGTAGTAATGCATAGATATAAGTATGCTTCAGTTTTCTTTAAAGTAGCTTACTTTAGTTGACTTATGAGACAAAGCCAATAAGTTGAAAGGAACATTTGAAAAACACATAGACTGGCTCTACCAAGAGTCTTGTCTATGCACACAGAGCATCGCAGGTTACTTGGAGATCCCTCCTGTCTTTGAACTGTTAGCCTAGGTAATGTAATACTAAACTATACACAATCATGTTGTTTGGTAGCTCACACTTATTTTTTTATCAGCTCACTGAGACAGGCTTTGTAGACAAAGAACTTCTTCACATGTGTTTGTATATGCCTTGAAATGCATACTCTGAGGAAAGGAATATTTGTAGGTTCCTGGCACAGTTGAAGATATTAGATCAATATAAAAAACTGAAGAAAGATCTGGACCATGCTGCTGATAAGGCTTTTATAGACTATTAGAATATACAAGTCCTAACTTTTAAAATCCACAATAGCACCAGAGTTTATGTAGTATCTTCCAATAAATATGTGTAAGTTAATCATTTTACCTATTTTATATGTATTCTAAAGGTTTATAAAGGGACTGCAAATTAGTTATGACCCTCCAACTTTCCTCCTACCACAAAGTGATGTTAATCTATACAGTGGTGACTAAACAACACTGGAACTAATTGAACAAGGAATTAAGCTTTAGTGATTAAAATATGACTATTTTGGTAATTTATAAATCAGAATTAAGTTCCAAACACTTCCCTGCTATCCAAAGAAACAAAATAGGTAGAATCTCTATATGCCAGCACTCTGCCTGGGATGCTCGTTATCTATAAGTGTAACCCTTATACCTCTGAAAGGATAAATGTCTGTTACTTGGAAATTCCTAACAAGGGATTCTCTGAAGCTAATCTTGCTTAAAACGTTACATACAGTGGACAAAACAGACATTTTCATTGTTGCAGAAAGCAAAGTGAGTGTGTGCAAGCCACTTACACTTTATATGTGCCCAATCCCAGTTTCAGGTGCTAACAGTGTGAATTAATATGTCAAAGGATTTGTCTCGCAGAGAGACTGGGACAAAATGAAGCTGGAGTTCTTTTGAAATTGACAAACATCTTGAATAGTTAAATAGGTTTTACACATAAACTTACATTAAATTGACCGTTTCTTTAAACAACAGAATGATTGAGTAATTAAAATTAGCTCAATGTATTATACATAGAGTAATTACTTTCCAAATTGAAGAGTAAATGGCACATAGTTTTTTATCCAATTCATATTCTGTTATTTATGTCTGCAAAGAACAATTGAATAATGCCGAGTCTGTCCAAGTCTGATGACAAAAAGACCTCTGGGAGGCTTTCTGTACCCAGACTCTACAGGCCTCAGATATCCCAATCACACACTGACAGTTTTGAAAAACTGTCAAGTGAATCACAAATGACAAGTTCAGTGGCAAGAATGTTTATTTTTTAAATTTTAATTAAATTGCTAACTTCGTGTATGTTCCATAGCTACAAGTTGGTTCCATCTTTCAAGTTAGTCCTTTACTGCATATTTGAAAGCCAATATCTAGGGACATGTTCTGTCTATAATATTAAGGTCAGACTTAGTATATGAAATGTCTAAGTTTGACCTGTTAAGTTACTTTGTTCCCTCTAATTATACAGCTAGATTAAAAAAAATGATTGTGGATGTACAGAATCTGAATCTCAAAATGGCTTAATAATAAAGAAGTTTTTGTCTAAGCATTTTTTGTAAAACTTATTATTATAAATTCTGAAATAAAAGACAAATTTTCAGTGATCTGGGAGGTACATTTGTAAATACAAGTTGGCAGAATTTTTAATGTCCAGTTTCTTTTAACTTTATTTTTCGGTAATTGGCCCTCTAGTTTTCTGCAAAAAAAAAAAAACTTAAGATACCATTAGTAGCCATCATATGAATTAATTTTTTTGCCATTGGTTCTGCACTGAGTGGCATTTATATTCTATCTTATATATAACTTGCTCCTTTGAATTAAATTTACATACTTCATCTTGTCACTAGTAAATTCAAGGGCTGATATCAGTCAGCATGGGTTACTCATTCACCTTACTCAATGTAAGTGATACTCTTAAATATGCATCTTTCCAAACTTAACCACATTCATGTTTATACAGATAGACAGATACGTGGGCATATTTCTGAAAATGAAACACTTAATAGACATACTGCAATTTTCCCAAATAATTTTTCAAAGCACTTGTAAGTTTTCAGATTTCACATTCTCATATCATCGTAATTTATCTACATTTGTCTAAGATTAAATTATAGAATAAAAACTGAACTATTTGACTTTTGGGGGCATCATTCCAGTCCTACTGTTCCGTATGTTATTTTATTTTGACAGTTACTAAATGTCCTGTTTTTTTCCTGTCTTGTTCACTGGGCAAACAGGGGTAGATGGTCCCCTTCCCTAGATAGGAGGCAACGTGCTAGCCCCAGGATTCAAATCCATCATGCGTCTCCGGAGAATGACAGGTACTAGTCACCTCTCAGACAAATGGCTTTAGAGGCTCATAGCCACAGAAAGGCAGAAACTGAGGGGGATGTTGGTGATGATATTCAAGAGCCAGAGCCAAACATGTGACCCCTCCAGCAATTACACACGAGTCTGAGAGAGCAACTCAGAATATTTATGGAAACAAGAAAGGCATAGGAAATGGCTTATTTGAAATACAAAGTCAGGATCTGGTGAAGAGATCTATTTTTATATGTCTTAATTTTCAGTGTTTTTAATGTTTAGAAACATTTGTTGATCACTTATGTCTGCAGAAGGATGAATAGAAAATCTTAGGTGTAAACGAGTATATAAATGTGCCAAAGAACTTATTTTTTGTTACATTGTTTCATAATTTAATCTTAGTTACTTTGCTTTGTTACTGTATAAACTTGTTGAGAAGTAACTTTAAGATTGGGGTGTATTTCAAGCCTGGTGTGAAGTAGGACATGTGGTTCTTGTACTTTATTTAATATGTTTAAATTATTGTCAAGAGCTAGGGTCAGCTAACAAGGTACATTTTTGAAACAAAGCATCTCTGCACTGAGCCCACTCCATGATGATCTGTAAAGGTGTCACAGTTTGTTCCTTCCATTGTCACTGTTCTCAGTTTGCCATTCTCCTGTTTTTCAATGTTCAAAAAAACATATACATACGTATAGTTTCAATCTTAAGTATTTTTTATGAATGGTCACAGAAGTTTTGGGGTGTGTATGAGATATTTCTCTTCAGCTGAAATTGAATGAACAGGTTTGTAATATTTATTAGACAGGTGAAACAATCTCTTAAATGCAGCAGGCATCAGATATTTATATGAGCATATATATATATATATATATATATATATATACTTTTTGCACTAGTTATGTGTGTGTCACTTAGTAATTTTACCCATATCAAAGTGGTAATATTTATTTTCTGTATCTGTGGACAATGAAGACATCTCAACCCTTAGTTAAGTAGACTATCTAAATTGCTGAGGACAAATTCATATCATTTAACAATGAGAAAGAATATGAACTGGTATTTTATAAAAGAATTTTTTCATGTGCTGAATCCTAAAAGATTTACCTCTTAATATGATTTGCATTTACATGTTTAGAATTTAAAATAATTGTCAATGCCAGTGTAACATTTCTAGGGTTGAATCTATGGAACTAGAAGAATTAACAAAACTTCTGGTCTACATGTGAGCCAGGTCATTTTAAGTAAAAATAAAACATAATTTGAGACGTATATTGAAAGTCATAATCTGCATTGCTGCTCATACATTCAACAAATTCTGTGTCCACACAGTGCAATGCTCTGTGGTGGGTGAGGTCAGGACAGTGACGAACACAGACGAGGTGTTCTCTAGGAAGTAATTGAAAATATCCATTTTGAAAAAAACTATTTGAATATATGCCAAAACAGACAGTGATTTAATCTAAAGTAGTGATTGAACATTACTCAAATTATGATAAAGATAATTGTGCTTAAATTGGGATTTATTAAGCAAGATACACAAAAGTAACAGCTCAGCATACACAAGTTTTCATTACTTTCAATTAACAACATATGAATCAATTATATAGATTCCATAACTTATGTATAGCTAACCATGAGATAGACGTTTGGTACAGAAGTGAACCTTTCAAATTTTGAACTTGGTTTTTGCTTCACTGTAATGATATATTCATAAATAGTCCCTATATTTAATCATAAGAAGTGCATTTAAAGTGGCTCCTTTATTATTATTGCTCTGTAAAACAGAAAATAATTTATAATAAACTTTTACTCAGCTGTAAGAATAATATGTGCCCATGACAATGAGAGAGGAATTACTCTCAACTAGTGCTAAATATGTAATCATTAATGTCAACGTCTTGACCAAGCTTAATAAGGATATGCCACCACACATGAGCCTTACTTGTCAACTCACATGAACTTAATTATTTTGAAGTTCCTACCAATGTCTAAATGAAATGAGTGTAACATTGGATTTGAGTAAAATGAAGTATGTGGCCATGCACTTAGTTAAACCTTAACATTGGTAATCAAATATACTCTGAATTCAGTAATGACATACAGTTTTGACTAGATGTCTTATCAGGGTGGGAAGGCATTTCTTTGCCTTTTTATTTCCTACAGCAGAATGTGTGTGCAGAGATTCCTGTGTGTGGACATACATGCATACAACTTTTAATGAATCAAGTCTTTCTAATGCAACAAGTGACATTTTTCATGCCTTCTCGGGTGGTACACTTATTCAGAATTAACATAGGAACATGCTTATATAGGTCTAAAATTTCTTCTAGAACTTCTAAGATACCTAAAATGAAAACAAAACAAGCCAAAACAAAAGTAGGTAGTTCGGACCCTTAGGGAATAGCCTTATTTTAAAATTGTGAAAACCTCCTGAGAGTTTTATTAAATATTTACTTGAAATATTATTCAAGTGACAGAGCATTTGTCTACACCACTATTTAGTATACATGAAGTAATTTTTGTAAACCTGTGAACCTATAATTCTATAAAGCATAGTGTAACTGAGATCTTGAACTTTGAAATCAGGCAAAACTTTGTAATAAGTGCATAGCTACTTTAAGATACAAAATTACTAATTCCTACATTTGTATTGGAATGTTTTTACATTGGTGTATCTGATACTTTGAATGTACTGAAAACATTTGAAAAAAATCACTATTTTCTCAAATTTAATTGAATAATGCCGCACCCACCGAGCTTGGTGTCAATTGAGTGTGTGAGTGGCAGCAGCTCTTGCTTATTTTACAAATAATCAGATTTTCTTGTCTTTCCACACTTTTTACTTATCTGCAAGAAGGCCTGACCAATCATATTAAATGTTTCATTTTTATTTAAAATTATCTTTCTATACAGACTGTTTTGATATATTCGATAAATAATCGTAATTTTGACTCACACAACACATACCAGTTGTGCACAGGCAGAGCTAGTATACAACCACTTACCAATGAAGTGTGCTGTCATTTAGTCTCTACTCCCATGTGAAAGTAGGTAAAAAAGGTAACAAAGTGTGTCATACACTAAAATACTTGGTGCAGTGATTACAGTTACACACATGAAATCAACACTATATAAGAGGAATGGATCTTAGTTACATGCGTGCATATGGCCATTATTCATCTCTCATGAAGTTATTATCTCTACCCAAGCTTGTGAGGAAGTAAGTGGTAGAGATAGGCATTCTACTTTAGGACCACATAAACCATAGAAAGCTATAGACAACATAACCGACTTAAACATATAGAGATCCATTGTTATGTCATCACTATTCAATATATTGAAAATTCTCAGTGGTAGATTTGTGTTACATTTTCTCCCAAACTAAAACATACTATATTATATAAAATTTCTAGTAAACATTATTAAACAATATTACAAGTGCAAAAATTCAGTTGTATACTAAATGTAACTATATGCACATACACATATACATTATACATCATATGCACATACATATACATATACCTACGCCAGTCTTGTGATGTTTCAAGAAAATATTTGCTTACCAATGATGTCATGAATTGCATGAATTAAGGTTTGAAAAAAAGAGAAGTATTTCCCAAAGAGATGTTAATTATTTCCTATTTAGATTATTCATTAAAATGCAGATGCTAAACTTAATATAAATAAAAATGGCATATAAATGGAATTTCAAAATAACAAGTTTCACCACAGATAACCCCAGCTTTTTTAATTACAGCTTTTGCTTCAATTCAGTAATAACATAAGTATGCACATTGAATTTGGATATGTCTTCACAGTTTTTAAATAAGATAATCTTTGCCATATGGTTATAAAATGTTATATTTCTGAGTATTGATAAGACCACATTATGTAGATAAATCATGTATGAAAAATGTGCATTTTAAATATTTGCACTTTTGATCCATAGACGCATTATGAACAGTAAATAATGGGGAAGATTACTAGAACTTTTTGTAGCCCTGAATGCATGAGAACACGACGGTTGAACCAGCTAATTAAGGCTTGTGGTATGTGGACTAAGTCACGTGAAATTTTCTAGTACTGTTTTTTGATTGTAAATTTAGCCACTTGTAAAGGGAATAGCTGACTTCTCAGGTTCTGCTAGACTATAGGATTGAGCCCAGAACATGCTGCCCCACTATGGCAAAGCATGGGCTCGTGCCATAAAACAGCTGACAGATCTTCTGCGTGAGGCTTTAATAGAGCAGAAGTGCTTTATTCATGGAATTTTCTGTTTTACTGAAGCTCAGAAAAAATACAATTGAATTGTTAATGTATTTGATATAAAATAGATTGTATTTTCATAGTTACTTTTTTCCCAGTGTAAATTTTGACTGTCGGATTCCACTAAAATAAACAAATAACATTTTATCATTTTAATTAATATATAAATTTATATAATATATGAAAATATACATATAGGCATTATATGTATACTTTGGGAACCATTTGCTATTTTGCTTACATATAAACATTATGTATTACTTAAATCAAGGTAATCAAATCTGTTCCCTCAAACGTTATTTCTATGGTGAAGTTCTTTTAAGTCTTTCTTCTAGCTTTAAGATATACAGAATATATTATCATTTGTTTCCCCTCTTGTTAAAATATAACTTACTTCTTGATCTATCACAGTATAACCTAGTAATATTAATCAAACTTTCCCCTTCTATCCAACCCCTAGCTTCTCCCAGATTCTGACCCCATTTTTGTTGCTGCAATTAGTCATTCAAAAATTGTTATAGTTGCAGCAGTTTTCAAACAAAACATTCAGCAAAACTAAGCATATTTTGAATGAATAATGTTACAGTGAAAGCCCAACTAGACCAAAATCCTCTCAGAACACTAAGGTGATCGATGTACAGCATGAAGCACTTCATTTCCCTGTGACCTATTTGTGATCCCGTGACCAAGAACTTTGATTGTATACAATATGAACATAGATGGGGTATTCTCACTTGTGTTTTGTACCTATATTAATCTTCTAAGTCAAAGACAAGAATAATTTAAATATACTGTGCATCCATAACTATGGATCTAAGAGAAAAAAACATTAGGACTTTTTTATTTTCATTTCTGTTCCTGCTTTACATTGAGTTTTGACATTTAAATGTGCATCATTTTTTGCTTTATTTGAGGATAACTCAAGCAGTTACACAAATTACAAAGACATTTTCTTATAGGTGATATAAAAGAATCTTTCACAAAACTTATAATGCTTTTTAAAGAGAAAAAGAAGTTTCCCTAACAGAAAGGTTAAAACAAAAGCAACAACAAACAAATGTAATTCATGGCCCTGTGAATGGTTGTTACGTTATTAGCATTGACTGTGAATTGTATACGCTTATAAATTCCTGAGAATAGGTGTATTCAGGGGCAAGCAAATATTATTGCCATTTAATACTGTATTTTATAGCATTTAATACTTTCTGTTTCAGAGAAATGCTTAAACAACCACAAAGGCCAGATTCTGTGCAATTCTGAAAAACTACCAATACATAATCCAAACGCTAAGTAGTAATCAATAATGTATTTAGAATTAACACGCCTGTGGGTCATAGTAGTATTATTGTAACTTTGCAGGTAGAAGGAAATGAAATACAGAGGGGTCAAGTACCTTGAACAAAGTTACTTAGTTAGCCAGAACAGCTAACTGTACAGTTGACAGTACAGTCCATAATTTGGGCCACTCTGTTCTGATTAATTCATGACAGACATTGGTACTGAGGTCATAGAGTCCTGTTCTGGCTTAACGTTGTGGTTGTTAAGAGCAAATGAGCTAACCTTTCAAAACAACAGTCTTTGTATTCCTCCAAGGAATAAAGGAGCATGCCTTCCCTATTGGATTAGTCAGATTAGATGGTAAAATGAAAACAGAAAGGCCAAATGAGCACTGAAGGTCTTTGTACATATCATATATCCTTAATATTGTCAGTCTAGTTGGCCTCACCGTGATGACCATCATACTGTGTGATGCCATTAAGTTTGAGGACATGAGAAAAGGAAGAAGAGTTGGAGAAATTCACAGATAATATATAATTTCATTTAAGCCTAGAAAATAACACATTTATAAAGGAGAAGAAAATTGGGCAAGTTTTAAAAGATGCCTGTAACATTTTGTTTTTCTGTGTGCAGAAAGTCTGCACACAGTTTTATCATGTCCTCCATCCTTCTGCCCAGTCTTCCCATCATACCAATCATGTCCAAACACTGATGTGATGGCTGTTTTTCTCATCCTTGAGCTACGTTCATGACAACTTTCAACTTTCTGTCTCCATTACTTGTGATGTGATATATGCTGGGAATATGTATACACACACGCACACACACACATATTATATTTTCGCAAAATGTAACCATCTCAGTGGTCCTTTCCTGAACAATCTACATACAACAACAAATCCTACTTTTTCCTAATCCTTATTCTACTCCAATTTCTAGTCTTCCCGCATTTTTATTTCTCCTTGTTGTCATTTATCACCTTGCTCCATGCTATAACAATGTAGCTGCAACAGATTCTTCTTACTGTTTAGTTTTTGACTTTTGCTAGTAACAATGTCATTCTGTTAAAGGCAGAGACTTTCATGTAGCTAGTTAATAGACATATTCCAGACATACACAACAGTGCCTCCCACTTAAGGATACTCTACAAGTATGTTACATGAAAGAAACACATGGTGAGCAGAAAAGCAAATGCTGAGTGGCCCTGTGGTTCTTCCTGAAACTCAGTTGTCATCCTTCCCTCCCTAGAAGAGGAAAAAAAGGATTACTTGTTCCGCCATGTTGTTGTCCTGGTCACAGTTCGAACCACACACAAACTGTCTATAAGTTACACATTGCTTTTACTTTGCTCTCATGCCCTTCAAACTTTTTGTTTTTGACCTCACCTCTCCCGCTTCTGGAATTTCCTATATTTCAGAAACAAACAATAGTTCCTAGCCACCATACCTTGTCTCTCATAGACTCAGGCATGTGCTATATATTCTCCCAGCTGAGGAATTCACACCTATATTAGAGAAGTAAAATGGTGTGAATAGAGCTGGCAGAAGTGGAAGAGGGTACACTTGTGAAAGCAGACTTAATGCTTTACTGTGTGTTTCTAGTGTCCAATAGCCACTTAATTAAGATCCCTGAAAATTCTAATTAAGAACAGATATGTGCCTCAATATTTTCTGAAAAAGGCTTTGAGTAATATAATGTCATAAATTGCAAAGTTTCAGTATTAACACAAAAAATACACAATCTTATAATTTTTGAAAAGTATGTGGGGCCATGATACTTTATATTATTTGTTTCAAATATGTAGCACTATGAGTATGTAAAGTGATATTTGACTCATTGAACTGTAGTAACCATTTAGATATATATGTATATATATATGTGTGTGTGTGTGTGTGTGTGTCTTATATTTATATACACATCTTACCATGTTATATATCTTATATGCATACCTGTCATAATTTTTATATACAGATATACATTATAAATACTCCCACATATTAGTAATTTTTCACATAATATTTCAGGTATTTTAGGTTAAGTAGGTAAATGATGTAAGGTATATTAAGGATTATCATTCTTTCTCTTACTTTCTCTATGTACATTGTTTTAGGAGGAAATGGCATCTTAATTTCCTAGTGTTAATTGTTACATGTCATTTTTGAAAGCAAAATTAGAGGGTTTATTCCATGTTTTATTCAGGTGTGGTTAGCTTTTGAATTTCTCCCTACTTACCTACGTATTTTTACTATCAATTAAAAAACAATTATTATAGTTGCTTCAAATGTTTTTCACTCCTATTCACATCTTTCATTTTTTTTTCTCTTCATACTTTTATGATGGAAAACAAAAATGCTCCAGAATAAAAAGTTTAAACTTCAACATAAATTGTCACTTAGCCCCTATGTGGTCCTTCAGCACGTGAATCATTACTATCGTAACATACATTTCTGATCATCATAAATTTGATCACTATTTGAAAATTCATTGGCAGAAGTAAAGTTACTGAGTAAGGTTCTGCACTTGTTTAAACTAATGCAACATCAGCTCTCATCTCATCTCCTATAAGCCATCCTTGTCTTCCATCCAGCATCCATTTTGAATTCTTTTATTTATATTTTTTAATTGTGAAAGTGTTGACTGACAAAACCATTTAGGTAAGCTAGTTGCCATGGTTCATGTCTGTTTTTTTTTTTCATTGTTTATGTGAATGTAGTTTTATTCATCATCTATTTTGTATTTCTTTAACATTTCATTCCCACAGGCACTCCAGAAAGTCTGAAAGATCTAGCATCCAAAAACAGACTAGGAAAGGCACAGCCTCTGATGCAGACAGGTAGGCTTCTTGTCGTGCTGTGCTGCCATCTTCCTTTTATGTAGACTCAGGAGGGCCCTGACTGTCCTGTAACATCTCAGGTTACATACACAGATTGTGATGCTTGAAGTGTCTCATGGGAATGAATCAACTATTGTGTGACAAAAGTTGCCGGAGAAATGAAGTAATGCCATTGTAAAGTCTACTAATGGTGGGTTTTAAAAACAAACAAGCATGGTGCTTCTTTTCGATCAGTCTCATTTCTATTGGGAATTAAATACATGCTCATTCTTGTACATGTGTTAGCATCTTGATACATTGTGTCTAAGATCACGTTAAATGTTTCCAGGGAATCGTAACTGGGATATTTTAAATAATTTGAGTGTGTGTCAAATATTTGAAAAGTACATTTTTAAGACAAGTCTTATTTTCTACAATGGTTTTTATAACTGCATATATATATGCTGTGTTTATGTAAAAAAAAACTAAGGAATTATTGATAATTTGCAGTTCTTCAGTCTCAAAGGTGTTGACTACCTTTAGGTACAGTCTGTGGATACTTCTCGGACTTACCTACAGAAATACCTAAAACTTTGCAGTAATACAAATAAGTGAATACTTGTCCATTTATCTGAGAATCCTTAATAGCATGAATTGAAACATAGATGACTTAGTCATTCAAATATTAGATGTACTGCAGGCATAGTGAAAACAGAGGGATGAATAGAGTAGTGTGGGAATTAGAAAATATTTGATAGACCAGTCTTACTGAAATAAATCAATGGATAAAAGCATATGTAAAAAGAAAACTGGAAATATGAGAAAATGCCTAAAACTTGAAAAATTACTTTTAGTTTAAGTACTTCTTCTTAAATGGAGAATGAAAATCAGAGGGTGGAAAAGAAAAGAAAGCTAAAAATTGAACTGGAGTTTTTTTGTTTTTGTTTTTTGAGAATTTAAGACTGATATAACCATTACCAAGCTAATATATTAAACACTCAATTTATTTATGAAATGCTGATAGTCCTTATACCACAGCAGTGGGTAATTTTTTCTGAGTTTCAGGATTATAGATCTCTTTGAAAACAGTTTGGAGGATGCATCAAAATATCTGAGGGTAGACTGAAAACACCAGTGAGGTATGTCAGTAGGCTTGAGCAAGACAGAGCCTGTACAGTTTAAGGATTCATTCAGTTCATAAACTTGTGCCACCAGAGTTGCTAGCAGCGAATGCATGGCCAATCATGTTTTTGCATTTTCATGCCTTTATTCATGGTTCAGCTGAAAGGCTACCCTTTTAAATATGCAGTTTTGTTTGTGTATAATTAAAGTATTTTATTAATTTTTATTGGAATCTAAGTTACAATACTAATTTTAAAGCAAATTGTTGAATGCTGGTTACAAGAGAGTTGACCTGTATGTTTTAGGTCACATTTGCTGTAGGCTTTGGAGGAGCTCAGACTTGACATGTAGCTAAAGTTCATCAGGTGAAGACTTTTCACATTCATTCTTTTTCTCTACCTTTCTCCTCTTTCTTCCTACTTTCCTCTCTCCCTACTCCCTTCTTTTCTCTTCTGTCTCTCTTTCTTTTCTTTCTTTTAACTGCTTGGAATGAAACCCAAGGTCACACAATTTTAGGCAAATACTCTACCCCCAAATTGAAAATTGACTCTTGACCTTTGTGAAGGCATACTTATAACCTATTTATTAATAACTCTGAACACCTCCCAATCCACCAAACCAAGGCGAGGGAGAAAGGATATTATTATATGCAGAAGTTGAAGAACTTATTATTTTTTTTAGTTTTCTTTTTTAAAATATTTATTTATTACTTCAGGTTACATCTCCATCACAGTGTCCTCTTTCCACCCTTCCCAGTCCCACCCTCCAACCCTCTACCCCCTACCCCTTCCATCCCACTCTTCTGGAGTGGAGTGTCCCTACATAGCAGTCCCCCGCCCCAGTTCAGCAGTCATATGAGGGCCAAGCGCCTCCTCATACACTGGGGCCTACAAGGCAGCACCACTAGGGAAGAAATTCTTAGGCATAAGTCCTTGGGGTAAGTAGTCAGCAAGTCCAGCCAAATCAGCATACAGAGGAACAGATGCAGTCAGCCACAGGAACACAGCAAGGAGCACCAGCAAAGACAGCTGAAGAAGCACCACCGACTTTTGTTTGCAGCTCTGGTATTGGTGGCAGCAGGGTGACAATACCCTGTTTGGGGCTGTGATCTCTTCAGGCCGACCTGGGCCACGATCTTTAACAGCAAAGGCAGCAATAAGTCTTGTTAAAAACAAGTCTCAAAGTGTTGTCTGGAGCCTGTCCAGGCAAAGCAGTCATTAGAAGCAATGCCAAGCAAACATCCTCTATGCATTTCTGGGGCCTCCACTTTGTACCTGCACAAGGACACTTTCCAATTGGCCAACTTCACAGGCTGCACACAAAGGTACTTCCTGTTGACAACATCACAGATCAGGAGCTCTTCAAGGAGTCTGTCCATCAAAGGATGTAAATGTGTTCCTCGCACGTGACCATTTTTCAGCTGGCAAAATATCACGTGCTCTTTTATCAGGATGTTTTGCATGCCTCTTTCATGAGTCTGTTTTCCAGTGGTATACAAAGCACTCCCACACCCCATATTTGAGACCAAAACAAAAAAATACATTCATTCAATACAACGGTGCTTCCAAAGAAATCTGAACCTCCACCACACCTATGGGAGTTAATAACCACCGCAAAGAAATCTGACATTTCAGTTATGGAATGACTTCTGGAAAATGTTGCTGTGAAATTATCATGACTTTGAGTTCTCTTCAGCAAACTTGTCATTCGGTCAAGCAAAGCAGTCAAGCTTAACAAGAAAATGTTTTAAAATATACTGTGACCTGTTAGATTTTCTCCACTCAGCTTTTTTTTTTTTTTTTTTATCTAATAGGTTGGTTTTCATATAGTGCACTCTGATTAATAACCCCTCTCCCATTCTTCCTAGTTCCTCCCTACAGCCCCTCCCATCTGGATCCATACCCATTCTGTCTTTCATTAGAAAACCAACAGACTTCTAAGGAATATAATAGGGAAATAAGATAGATCAAAAAACATAGAATTCGGAATATGGCAAAACAAGAAAAGGAGCCAAAGAAAATTCTCTAGTAAGATAAAGTCTCACTTTTCACCTCCATGCGAATTCAGCTGAGAGCAGCCGACATCATTTCTGCAACTCCTTCCTATATTTTTCTTCTTGTGACATCTTATTCTTAATTGTGACAGCTGAATGTTTACTGATACTACTATTAAAAATTGCCTACAGGTGCAAATTTTTTATGTGTTGTAGCTATAGGAAGAGCTTTTGCAGGCCTGTAAAAGGCTATCACAGAATAAACTATTGGGAACTTAAATATTATGTACATTCTTACCTCTTTAGCACATCATTAATAACACAATCCCAAAACCTTACATCATTAGCCAGAAATTTCTATTTTTGTAAATAGTCACAACTGATGCTTAAAAGTAAGGTTTTGGGTGAAGTGTGTTTATATCCAACTCAACACAGTAGAGTTAGATATAGAAAGTCAGGCTGTGATTGAACTTAGTGGTCAGTATTTATATACACATTTGCAAATGGTGAGCTACTATATACACATATGTGTATACTCATGGAAGAGTACACAGAGCAGACTTATTAAATGTCATTTTTATACACATTTTTATGTTGCAAACTCCCAGAACATGATTCCTTTAAATCATATTAAATCACTTTTTTTTAGGTGTATATTTTGTTAGAAATTCTATTTTGGTTTTTTTGGTCCATGACATAAGAACAAGTTCTGTTCCAGTAGTTATGTCATGAGTAAAGTGACCCTCTAGCATGCCTGAAGCCTTGGGTTCAAGTATACAGCACGAAAGTAAAGAAGCAATTGCCTACCCCTATATCACTTTTCAGAAAATAAGGCCCCTGTTGGTTCTCAGCAAACCTCTGTGGACCCCCGTCTCTAGCTTTCTTCTCCCATTGTCTTTTTGCAAATTATTGAATTATCCTCAGTTTTACTGATCAAATAGTAGTAATTATACTTCAAAGGTTGTACAGCACAAAAATTCTCAGATAGATGTACATATGTGTCCTTGTAAATACATACACATTCGGAGCCTAGAATGTAGGTGTCCCTACACCAACATTGAAGATCTTATTATTTATTTTATTAATTCTTCAATCTTATTTCCTATTTCTGCCATCCATATTTGGTTTCCTTCTCTCACATGATCATCTTAAGTCCCTCCCATTATTTTACACCTTTCCTTCCTATCTCATTTTGTTAAAATGATCAAGGCTTAACAGCCTTGATTCTCTCAACTCTACACTGTTGTACCTTGAAATTCCTCGACCATTTGCCTAAATAAAACACACTTACTTCCTTTCCCTCAACTCTACAGCATTTTAGTCTTCGAATTCAAGCTTTTGTCCACATCCTTCTCTTGCTCAATCATAGTAGTTTCATCGTTCCTCTGGTCTGCACTCTGTAGACTGATTTGTAGCAAGGACCTTCTTGTTACTGGGACAAGTGGACAGTTACTTTGTGGGAAGGAAAACAAACAAACACAAAACAAAATAAGTCTTGTGCAAAATGCTTGACTTGGAACACTGTGGCTTTTTCCAGGGTCTGCTAGCCTCCCCCCCAGCTCAAACACATTTCTACAGGTCACATGTTCACATGTTATGGAGCTGTAGAATATTCACCCAGAATCCATCTATATCCTTCTGAATGAAAATGGCCATTATAGTCCTTTCCCTATTATTAGATGAAACATAAAGTTCACCAAAATTATTCTTATCTAAGGTCACATTTGATTTGTTCTTGAGTCTACGGCCATACCACCCTGAATGCGCCCGATCTCGTCTGATTTGTTCTTGGGTGCTTAGATATTTCATTGAGGAATAAATAAGATTATGGTGAAATTGTAGTGTCTAAGAGACACTACATTGCTACACTCCATTACTAATGTGAAAACTGTATAATTTAAATTTTAAACCACAACTAAAACATGTATTTTGAACAATCTGATTTTTATAACAATGGCTTACACAAGAGAATAGATAAAGCATTGTTTAGTGTTGTAAATAATATGGTTATATAAATTCACCCGTCTCAGCTAGTTTTATATAGTTGTGTTAATGTAAAAGTCAATTCAGAACAGCTGAAATATTTGAGTAAGTAAAATGACACTAGTTTCTTTATTACGTCGAAGTGACAGTGGCAGGTGAGATTTCAGGGTTTGAAGCAGTATCTCATAAAGCTTTAATCCACAGCCCAAGAGGATAAAATGCACTTTTATTACAAATGTAAGCTGCATTCTCTTGTTCTCTGAAAACTGATATTTTCTTCTTTATTGTTCTGGAGGGCATAGCTTGAAGCAAAATAAGTTTTTTAATAAAGTATTTTTCTTAAACGAAAGAATATCAAACTAAATGAAAATGGAATAAAGTCTCCATGAGTACATTTTGGGTAACCAATATGTATTGTTCTCATACTTAAAGATAATGAACTTATTTTTTATTATTTTCTTTACAAGGATGAGATGCTGCTACACTCTTGTCAATACACAACAGACACTTCAATCACATTACTTACTTAAAATAATACTAAAATTATAAAAGTAGCAAAAAACATTGTTTTATGGAGAGATATACACATGTTCCATTTGAATTCTTAGTACTTAATTCAGAAATTCCTTCATAATTATTTTAATACCATATAAAGATAACTAGTATTGTGTTCACAAATATATTTTCAAATGCTGTTATATCTAAGAGATCCTGTTTTACCCATGCATTAACCATTTGTGCTTAACCAGGTGTATAAATCAATAAAATGTTGTTTAAGCTCTGTTTTTATTTCTTAGTCTTAGACTAAGCTGAAGAGGCATGCTCTTTTGGCTGTCCATTTACCCCAGACTTGTTTCTTGCACCATAGAACTATGAACATTGTAAAAACATGCACACATTTTGATTTCACATTCTTATGGAATACCATGGTGTTCATCATTCTAATTGCACACACTCATTCAACCAACAAGTCTTTATTGTGTTCCTGCCCTCTGTTCTCCGTGTTTCACACACTGGACATACAGTGCAATAACCCAACAAAAGATTGAAATCTTTGACTCTGGAGGGTTCATAAGAAGTTGATTATATGAGGGCAATGTGGGTTGGCTCTTTATAATGTGACATACACATGGATGACAGTGACATTTCTACCCAAATAACTGTGTGATGAGTGTTCCTCTTGTACTTTAAAAATCACTTTAAGGGTATCCAGATTTTCCTTGGACAAATGTGTTGGTGTTAAGTCAATGAAATCTGCTGACTGAAGGTCTTTTTTGGCACTAATGTTTTAGGGTTCTCCCACCATGCCTTTCTAGAAGGGGATATGCAATCCCAAGAGCAACTGATCAACCAGTCACTAGGGGAAAGCATCACGCTCGCTCACGGTCGAGCGAGCACTCTAGTGTTAGAACCCTGTGTTCTATGCACCACCTTGCCCCTGGAGGGTCGGCGCCACCTTCTCCGCTTCTGACAAGGTTGCTATTCAGTGTCCAGCCAGCATTTGTGTCCTGCTACCAGGTGTTGGTGTGGTGTTGTTCCTTCCTGAGCACTCGAAGCTTTCACTCATTATGACACCATAGTTTTTAATCTTTCTTTGTGGTACTTAATCCCTTTCCACATCCCTCACCACTCCCATCTATTTTCACTGTGCCCGGCAGCATTCTGTATTCTTGCCAGTTAGCTACCATCGAGAACTAAATCTGGCTGTGGTCTGTCCTTTCATCTGTTTGTGGCATATCATACCTACTTTATTATGTGAAATGCTTTATGATGAGTTTATTCAGAATTAAATATGTATTTGCTTATTAAAGTATAAGAGAACTTTAAAAAGTAACCTTTTATTTTTATTCATGAAACCATATAGTGTTAAAATTTTCTTTAGTTACAAAATTTTTTAATGATAGCAGGTGGGTTTCAGCTTTATCTGGGTGGGAACGAAGTATCTGCATTCTTCTCATATTCTCATTTCCAATTATAATCCTCAACTCAAAATATCCTGTAGCAGGGTTCCAGGGTTATTTAAAGCCCTTTTCAAGGTTTATTGTTTGTTTCTGTTTAAAAAGAATGCACAACTGATTTGATAACTAATGTCAGGCTGTGCACCAGGAACTTATGGTAACAAATGGTTCTGAAGTATTTATGAGTGTAGCTTTAGCTGATGGGCACCATCCTATCATAACTATTTTTTCTTTGTTTTAACATCCAGAGAGGCTATGGTCAGTTCTACCATGATACTAACAAAAAATGAATGTCTTTAAGAAAGTATAGCTACATAGAACATTAGTAGAAAGTGAGTAACATTCTGCTTAATTCAGGAATTCACTACACACTTCTAATAACCCAGTTAGTTATTCTATGCCTATTTTAGTAGTAACTGGAAAAGGCAATTGTTTTTATTTTTGTATTGAAATTTCACCTTCCTTTTGCTGTTTGCCTACAGAACACACAGACAAGGAAGCCCAACTCAGTCTCCTCCAGCAGATACATCCTTCAGCAGTCGGCGTGGAAGACAGCTCCCACAGGTGCCAGTTCGAAGCGGCAGTATAGAACAAGGTATCCAAAAAAGAGAGATCTTTGTCCAAACATCTGAAGTTGAGAAACTTCTTCTCTTAAACTAGCCCCCTTTATTAAATGACACTATTTTGATCATATGCAACTCTCTGAATCTTAAGAATTTAAGTGTCTTATAAATTTACCCTCCACACCTACTTCTTCTAGTGGTTTATCTGCATTTGTTGAGTGAATGACTAAATTTAGATGATTGTTTAACAGAGTGGGAGGATTCCTGAAAGTTTTTCAAAAGCATAAAACTTGGTGATACATATTTTTAAAACCTCAGTACTATTATTTATGTTAATTTATGAGCTGAAAGAAGGTCTTAATGTTATTTAACACATTTAAAATTAAGTTTGATCATTGAGTGATATATTAGTGTCTTCCATTTTATCTCATTGTCTATATCTAGAGTTTTAAATTGTTTGATAATGTAAAATTAAGTGGTACATATATTCGTTGTTTTCCTATGAGCCACATTGCTTTGATTTCCTACATTAGGCATACATGGGTTTTGTTTTCTCTAACAGAATAGGCATGTGTGTGTGTGTGTGTGTGTGTGTGTGTGTGTGTGTTGGTTGGTGGAGGGGAGTTGTGCTTTAATAGTAGAAGCCAAGATTAAAGTACATGTGTTAAACGTTTGAAATTCTGGACCTAAATAGTGTTCTTCCTGACCCGTTTCTTAGTAAGTCAATGACATTAGTATTTTCTATGGAATTTATTACTAATGACTTAAAAGAATTATTGAGTTTTTCTCTAGTTCAGGGCTGTGGTTCAAGAACAATAAACATAGTAAAATGTCCATTTTACTGCAAATCTGCAGCCCTATGTAACACCCAGGTGGCTAACTTTCTAAATACTCCAACAGTGTTGATTGTTGCTGCTTTAATATTCCCAGAATGCATTGCTTCAGTGATTGATGCAGCCCATTTTACCATCAAAATACTTGATAATAACAACATTAGTCTGAATAAGTGGTGTTAATACTGTAAAAGGTACCAAAAGCTACATCAACAGCTGGATTTGTTTTTTTTTTAATTGTGTTTCTTGTTGGTATATCATGCTTAATGTTCAGGGATGATATAAATGTATAAATTTAGTCAATTAGGAAAATGCACTCTTTGTGAAACTCCTTTCCAAAATAACAGTAATCAATTGTAGTATCCATATTTCTTGTAGACTATTTTTTCCTGGAATACTTTGAGATGATTAAGCAAAATTAATGTTATTTGAACTATACTAGCAATACATCTGTCAATATTTAATTTTTTTGAACAAATAGATGATTATGTTTTAACTTACTCATTCGTGAACTCTTGTTGCACAACTGAAAGAGCTATAAATTCGGATGCTTCATTACAAACCTAGTTTTACTGGTCACACTGAAACCAGCAAGTCATGTGTTCCTAAAATTCTTTGCATTTCCTCCTCTTGGAAGTAAAACACTCCATGGCATGTGAGGGCACACAGTGGTATTATAGCAATGATTTTGCAAAATC
Source organism: Lophiomys imhausi (assembly GCA_907164525.1). NCBI lineage: Eukaryota > Metazoa > Chordata > Mammalia > Rodentia > Muridae > Lophiomys > Lophiomys imhausi. Next base: position 15,547,607 of record CAJQZJ010032473.1, read on the forward strand.
CGTTGGACGATCTGTTTATTTCTCAAATTTATGTTCCATCGTTCATACCTACTGCTTATGATACTCATATTCACAGCTGTCTTTCAGAGAAAACATCAACGTAGAAGGATTGAATTGAGGTGGGAATAATGGAATGAGTGGGAATGACACTGTTGGAGTAATTTTGCTATGTATTTTGAAAAATACTTTAGTAAATGCAGTGGGTCACTGAAGGTCCCTGAAACATTCTGATATAGACAGAGGTTTCAGACCAGGACATGCGTTATGTACTATTTAACCTAAGTGTTCCAAGGTGTTACTTCATAATATTGCTACATGCTTTGGGGTTTATGGTAAAAGATGGTACTGTCTACCATCATCATACAGGTGTGTTTCATGCTGAACAATTCACATGTCACGTTTGTCCTTAATTGTTTCTGAAAGGAATTTGATCCACGAACTTGACAATACTAAGTACAATTTAGTTATAATGATTTTTCTGGACTTAAGGTGACAAAAGTATGACATTCATTTCCCTTTTGATGGGTTTGTTGGACTGTCTCTTGTGGGAATTAACATCAACTGTAGTTTTCTTTTGACTGCTTTAGTTCTTACGTACCTCACTTCTGGTTTTTCTTCTTTAATCTTTTATGAAGGGCTGGCTCACTTTTTTTTTTTAAATAACTCAGTTGATAAGCAGCAGATTGGTAAGAACAAATATTTCACTGATTTGGTTTCCTAGAAACTGATATAATCTCTTGATATAATCATAAACCAATTTTATTAATACGTTTTCTGTATATGATTTTCTATGCTATTGTTTTAGATTGTGATCAAAGATAACTTGATTTGCTGGATATACTATATTATACACTACTTTTAATAGTAGTGTGTAAAAATTGAAAGTAGAGCCGTTCTTGAAATTTCTTTGATAGTATGTCAGTATCGAATACAATATGGTGTCGTTATTACATAGAATAAAGACAAAAGCAGCCATGATCGATTGTGTAAAATGCATGGATTTTCTGAAACATCAGGTAATCTTTGTACTTCAAAGATGCCTTTTTTGTTGTTGTTTATTAATTACTTCAAGTTACATCTCCATCACAGTGCCCTCTTTCTACCCTTCCTGGTCCCACTCTCCCACCCTCTCCCCTTCTCCCTCCTATCCTACTCCTCCGGAGTGGAGTGTCCCTACATATCAGCGCCCCCACCCCCACTAGCAGGTAACAAAGTCTATGTTCCTGTTCCTTTTGGTGTGTTGATTGTAGGATAGTTATCCTGTACTATATGACTAAAATCTAATTATAAGTGAATAGATGCCACATGCATCTTTTTGAGTCTGGGTTAATGCCTCTTAATGAAACATGCAAAGTTCATTCACAAACAAGGAAAGATTCAGTGTTTTGACATTGCATGTACTATTTAAAACCTGAAACCATACTGACACCTCCCTTCAGATGTGACTAGACAGTTATTTTACAATAACAAATATAACATATACAAAGATGTAAAGTTTTATGAAATATCTAAGATATGTAATATGTAAAAAATGAGTAATTTCATCTTGAGATATTTACTAAAGGAAAGACTACTTATATTGGGATATATATTGTTCACAGAAAATGCTACAGAAGTATTTCCATACTATAAATAATGTATTTTCTATCCAATAGAAAAAGGGGATTAATCACATGGAATTTCAAATCATAGGAAATGGCAATTTTAAAGTTGAAATTTCCATGTAGATTAAGTGTGTCTTCAGCACATTTACAATGGAAGACAATAGGTGGATTTAAATTGATACATTTTAGTAAAATTGTTGCCAAACTATGTAGTTTTTAAAAGGCAAAAAAAAGTATTATAGACTATGCATTGGGGATATCTAGCAAGTTATTTTTCTGATACTTTTGTTTAAATCTTTGAATTGCTGTATTCATTTTTGGATTAATTTCAGCATCATATGTGGAACTTTCTCATGGTTTATCATTGTACTTGGCTGTGTCACTTTATATGTTATGCATTTTTATTATTCATGCCATTTTGTTAATTTACATTTCCATGTCTAACTATAAATTTGCTGATTTCTTTCTTTTGTTTCCATCGTTATGTGCATTTAATTCATTGAAGGACAAGAAACATATAACTCTTCCACTAAAGGTAAATATTAATGTAATTTTTAATCATTCATACTGTTACTTTTATACTATGTAAGACCTATGTAACTATTGGAATAAATACCAAAATTACTTAACAGGTAGTTATTTCTCTGTAGAAGTTTTGCTACTTATTCATTACTTCATATTATAAGAAGTTTAGATCAAGGAGGAAAACATACCAAAACTAAAAATAGTATTGATTCAGAATTCACTTGTCTACATTGATAGTTAAGACAATTCTGTCAATTAATAATGTATAAAATTACATAATAATAATTTATCTTATAAGAGTTCATGACATATTAGTTATTTCTTTCTGGGTTACCTTGGGTTCATTCTATTTTCCTGATCTCATTGATAAAGGATTTAATTCTGATTTTCCACTACTCTCTCTGCATAGCATCTATTGTACAGAAAAGAAATGCTGACATCTTATTTTCTAGATAGCATAAGGATCATGAACTTCCTCGCCCTCACCTGAGTCAGACATATTTAGAGCAGCTACATAAATATTTAGAGCTTCGGTTGTCAATGTTGTTTGAATATTAATCCTATTTATCTGAGAGATACAGGAAGTAGAATTCATCCAACAATTTCTCCTGAGACATCTTTGGCCTCTTCTTTGATTTTTGAATTACAGCTTATTTTTGATCTTTGCACTTAAATTCCAAGTGAGTTTCTAGCTTCCACCCTGGTCTTTTATACTGCCCACTTCAGTTCTTATTCAGGATTGTATTTGACCTGATGATTGCATTTTTGAATGAGTTTACAAGTTAGTGTAAGAGTTCCTTAATATTACTTTAAGTATGAAGTGTTTACAGGTATGTTTATTGGATACATAATAGCAGTTTGAACTGATTTGTCTATTTTAGTAATTCTCAAAGTTAATCATGATAACAGCACCATCCTGTTCAAGGTATCTCCCCTTGGGTTGGGAGATGTCTCAATGGTTAAGAGCACTTTTTGGTCTTGAGAAGACCTGAGATCATTTCCCAGAATTCACATTAAGCAGTTCACAATCACCTGTAAGTCTAGTTTCAGCACACAGTTCTCTCATCTCAACTCTGTGGGCACCTGCACACATGTGGTGCACTTACATATACCTGGACATATATATGTATATATGTGTGTGTATATATATACATAAAATAAATAAAAATAAAATCCCTATCCTTTACTTTTTTATCAGTAGTGGAGAATAAAAAAGTGTTTTTTTCATTCTTCACTTTCTTTCACTATATTTTGAGAATTCTGCTCTAATAATTTCAAATACCAAATTAATTACTAATAACTCTTAATATATGTAGGATATGTTGTAAATCTCAGTGTGGGAGATAATATTCAATAATCAATAATATTTAATAATCAACAGTTACTATTCTCTGTTTCATCTGAATTTATAAAGAGTTGAATTATATGTCAGGCACATAAAGTACATATTCAAGAATATATTGTTTGGCATAGTAACAACAAATAGTAACTAAAGGAAAAGGCTCTTCAATGAAATGAAGAAACTGTTATCTCAGGTTTCAGTAAGGTCATGATATCTTCTATTCTTAATTTATATGTCAGAAACAACTTTATATTCAATAGTACAAAATGAATGGTGCATATTTCTTAGATTAAGAATGTTATAGCTAGATTTTCAATGTTAACAATGTGGTAAAATCCTTCAAATTTATTTTATATTGGAAATGAGTCTAATTCATTTTCCAAAGATACAGAGCAACAATTAATAAGAAGAACAGCTAATTAGAGGTATTTTGTATATTATTATCAACCAAAACCACAGTTGGCTACTACAAACTCTTTCCATTATATAACAGAAAGTTTGTATGAAGAACATCCAGATTTAAGACCTTGCTACAGATCACATTAAATATTAATGTTTTCATAGTTCAGTGTGCCCTGAATGTTAGGTGGTACAGCATGCCAAGTCTTTGAGTCTGGATGTGGGTATGCCTCATAAAACATACCGTTTAACTGGAATCAACAAAAGAGACACATCAGAATGTCTATCCAGCAAGACTCAGCAGCTAAGGACGGTGTGTTCTTCCCCTAGGGTTTAAGGCCAAGCAGTTTAACAGCTAACAGTGGTGCTCACAGCCCGGAAGGAATTAAAGCATGTTCAGGTTTTTCTTTGAAGTAGGTTAGAGGCTGAAAACAAGAGATATGTTTACTGCGTAGAACTCCTATGGCTGTAATCTGTTGATCCTCCTCTGCAATCTATGAGAGAATTCATGTGGTTATAGTACTGCTCCCTCAGAAAATGAGCCTTGGGACTGAGCAGTACTCACTGATGACAGACGTCAGTAAGCTCATCGGTTTGTTTGTTTTGATGATTTGTAGGTGAAGTTATTTTACAACTAAGGACCCCAGTTTTTCAAGAATAATGCAACAGTGTCAGTGCTAAAATTGTAACAGGTATTGAGGAAAAGTTGTCCCCTCTACCTGTAGAGGACTAGCCCGGTAATGTTCCAGAGCATAATTAATGGTAAACAACATTTATCATTCACTGAAAACTGATCTCTCAACTAAGAGTCTCACACACTACCACACTTTTTCACAACAACACAGAATATAGGTATTAATATTCTTTATTTTGTAATTGAGACACCTAAACTTTCAAGAGATTGAAAACATGAACCCTTGTCAGTCACTCACTTAGTAAGTGGTAAACCTCCCTATAAGGACCCTATTTGAAAATCACTTTGTGCTACAGGCACTCCAATGTCCTATTTTCTTGAATGCCATCTATGTATATGGAGTAGCATCATTATAGCACTCACAGTGCATAGAAATAGAGTCTTAAGACCCACGTGGACTGCCTCAGGTCAGGCCCATATTTTGATCATCTAGTTGTAGTTTTGTCCTCTTTGCGGTGGAAATGCAGCAGACTCCTTCATGGCATGAGGATCTTGAAGAGGCCCACTTTCTTTTCATACTTTCACTTGTTCGCTCAGCTTTGGACCACTCAGCAACATCTGCTCCTGGTTTCTCATTAAATCAATCATGCATGCAACAAGAACAAAAAGAACAGATTCTTTATATGTGAATAGATAGAATAACCTGGGCTTGAAAATTCAGGTGCAAGAATTATAAATAAATAGTCATACAACTTAATTTACCTTTGACTCCTTCTGTGTTGAAAGCTGAGAGATGATATCATTTTAGGTTTCACAGACTGCTTTTAGGCCGATTTTTAATCATTCATTCTAAAAGTAAGCCAATTTTTCCCTCTCTGCTACATTTCTTGGACAGTTTTAAAGAGCCCATGAATGTAGTTTGGGGGCATCGAAATAATGATATAAGAAGATCAAAAGTGAACCTGAAATTAAATGACTTCAAGGTGAGAAAAATGTTATTGTCATGATAAATTTCTATTTTTTATGCCTTTAGATGGTATTTCTTAAGTGCATTATCTCTGGCTCCTGGAAGCAGTTTTGAATCATAATAGAATATATTACATTTTGTTTTCTAAAAACATGATGTCTGTAATTATAAAGCATGTGTAATTTATACACCTGGATAATGAAAGACATTTAAAGTCCAAGTAATTAAATTATTTCAATGGAACAAAAAACAAATGGCATTTTGTTGCTTTTTGTTTCCTACCTGACTAATGAAATGTATAATAGTTACTATACTAAGATTGTAAGAGCTGTTTAAGGGATGTCTCTAGTCAACTGCATTTTTAATGTAAGTTTTATAATAAATGCCAAAGCATATTGCCTATACTTCTCTTTTTGAAGAGGTGGCAGAAACAGTTTGAGTGTTAAGTTATCCAAAGTAAATTTTATGGAAGCATGGCATTAACCTTACTTAATTAGATTGAACTTATAGAAAAGTATAAATGCAAATTTCTTAATTTCTGTTGCATTAATTATAATATACATCACTAATCATTTATAATACTAGTAAGCTACAGTGATAAAATGGGAAGATATATGCTTGTAGCTCTAAGTAATATGTAATTTTCAAATTTCACATTTTCTTAAGAGTCTTTAAATGTACCAAAAGATTGTAAGGGTTTTTTTCAAATTATTATTTAATAGATAGCATAAAAGGCCAGCTCAATCATTTCCTGTTCTTGTAGGTTAAGATACATAATATTTAGGATTTTGAGATACAACTCCATGGCTGTGTGTTTGCTCAGTGTGTATGAACCTTAGGTTCCATCCCTAACTGTAGACTCAAGAAAGCAATAGAGAGCTGAGAGCTGTGAGAGGAGCAAGAACTAGCAGGCAGAGAGAAAGAGAGAGAGAGAGAGAGAGAGAGAGAGAGAGAGAGAGAGAGAGAGAGAGAGAGGAGAGAATATTTTTTGGAAGGTGCATATCCCTTAGCCTTCCGGGCTGAATCATTCAGGTGCAATATTTTTGTTTGAACATATAATAAATAATGAACTTTCTATTTTAAAGGGGTATTTAGTTGATCATTGTTGCCTCTCTAAAATTGGCTACTCAGGGGGCCAAATGATAAGTCACATAATTGAGAAGTTGTAGTTTTGACTTTCCATTCTGTTCTGTTGAGTATATTCACTAACAACCATGTTATGATAGTCATTAAGGCTTCTAGATATTTCATAAATATCAATCCTTGCAAGATATACCTAACTGATCAAAGACTTTGTTTACCCTTTCCTGATGAGATTTGTAAAGAGTGAAGAGGAAAATGTCTAACTATGGTGTCCAACCACAGACTGTTTCTTTGATATGCACTGTCTGGTTGTTTAGGTCCTTCAAATATTGCAAACTTGGGAAAGAGATTGTACAAAGGAGCTGAGTCTGTCACTGTTTTTGTTAGTATTGTTGGGACAAGGAGTCTGATGACTAAACATTAAAGGTCATTTGGTCCCCGAAGACTGGTTCCTCTTTGTCTCAGAGAGCTAATTTCCCTGGCAACCCTTTGACAGGTTATTACATCTTAATAAAGAATAGCATTCCTAAAAAAACATTTCTTTGTGTCAGATATTTGACTTTGAGTAGTGCAGAAGAGCTAGGTAAATGATTCTTCCATGCACAGATGGCCTTGTCTGTTGAGGACAGCTATTTTGGTGTGCTGGAGCTTGCAGGTTTTCACCTGGGGATGGCAATCTTGAGCTCTGTAGGCAGTCCATCAGAAACAAAGCATGCTGAAACAAAATGTGACATCATAGGCTGTGGTGTCATTTGAGTAGTTATTTATGTAAATATTTTTTCACCTGTGCCAGTGTCCCATTTCAGTCATCTAAACCAAATGGACTGTCTTCTTTAATTTTCCTAAAGCCAGTGTGATATATTCACTCAACAGGTGTTAATTTGCTTGTCATTTTTTTATGATTCTCATACTGGATAAAGGTTATATCTTTTACTGTTCCAGTTTTTGTTGAATACTTGATAATCTCTAAGAGGGTTAAGTTAATGTTCAAGAATAACTGAAAACATTTCTTTACTTGCAAACAGGAATGTGTTTTGTTCTTAGGATTTGGGAAGTTGTACAGAGTGAATAAAGTTTACAAATTTTATTTTTATTCATAGTGTGTATGATAGTACTGATGTGGAAGTTAAATAGAGATCTGACAAACTGCTAGTTTGCTTTGGTCTGAAAGTAAGGTTGATCATCGAGAGAAAATACTGTCTCTTAATTTTAAAAGATGACAGAGATAATGTAAAATCCATCTCATTTTTCTCATAACACCTATAGTTTGGGTATATTGGTGAATTTAAAATGTTGGAAAGAATGTAATAGACCCAAAAACTGAATCGCTGTAGTTTCTGTTTTTACAAGTGTAGAGAAAAAAAATATTACAAGAGAGGTTCTCTCTGAACTCCCTTCTTTTACAAATAGAAATTCCAGGAACCAGTGACCTGCTGAAGAACAATGAGATCTAGTCAAATCCCATTCCTTTCTTAACTCTTTTAACATATTGTTTCTAAGCGAGGAAGAATGTCTGCCATTATGAATACTGACATTATTGCAATATAAATCCTCAAATGTCAGTCCACCTTTACCAGAAAGAATATTTCAAGATCTGGTTTATATTTAAAATGCCTTTGTATTCAGACTTTGTAATAATATTACCTACTGAAGTTCAACTAACCAGATCTTTTGAATGTCTTAGTACTTTCTATTTTCTGTATTATGTTGTTTGGGAGTTACTTCTTAAAATACAGTGCTTCAAATAAAATAATTCGTTTCATTGTTGTCAATTCCTGAGTCACTGTAGGTGACACTGTCATGTTACATCTATGTCCCAACTTTCAGATATGAGGTTATTTGCCAGTTCTCTTCTTAAAGATACTTTGGAAGGAGAGGCTTCCACTCTCCATACTGCCACTACGTTGTCATTTAAGGAGGAAGCAGGGATTTTTTTTTCCAACTTTGAAATTTGCTAGTACATCAAAATGAGCTTAATTTTCCTGTGTTGAGGTTATTGTATTTCAGGACTGACTCATAAACTAGTTTTTGCAAAAAGAATACTGAAAATCTTTCTTATTTCAAGAAATTCAATGTAGAAATTCATTTTGTCCATTTGGAAGCATGTTCTACAGGAAATATATTTCACTTGAAAAATATGAGAAATTTTAGAGTGCCTGGGTGTTTTGCCTATACCTATAGTTCATCCATACACCACATGTAATGCAGTGCCCAAGGAGTCCAGGAAAAGGCATCAGATATGATGTGCTGGAGTTAGAGATGGCTGAGAACTGAACCTGGATCCTCTGGAAGAGCATCCAGTGCTCTTAGTCTCTGAGCTGTCTTTCCAGACCCAAATATCAAAATTTAAACTTATGTTGATTTCAAGTTTTATATATTTTGAAATTGGTGCAGATTCATTTTTACGTAAGTGAAAATTCATGGAAACTTCCTTTTAACTTAAAATGCTAATAAATCACATATACCTATAACATTTAAAATATTTCAGGTAAATTAGAAACATTTCAAAAATAACAATGTCTTTGGAAGTGATATATGAAAATTTCAATACTCAGTAAATAGATATTAAGAACTATTAATCTTTTGCAAAAAGTATTTTTATGAATAAAATTGTAATGGGGTATCTGGAGAGATGAGTAGCATTGAACTGTGTTTGCTGCTTTTGCAGAGGACTTGATGTTAGTTCTTGCCTAACAACTGCCTCTGACTCTAGTAACCTCCTCTGGCCTCTCTGGACAACCAAACACATATGTTTATGCAAACACATAAACACATCTACACATAAGTAAAAATAAAATGATACTTAAATTTTTACTCCTAGACTTTTAAAGAATTGTGAGAGGTATATCTATTTAAATACATACAGGCACAGGCAGAAATTCATAAATGAATTTATCTTGTTTGTAGATCCTCAGAAGCCTGTCCTGCAATCATGCATCTGTGTAAATATAGGAATGAGGTGAAATAATTTGTAAATTTTAAAAAGGGTAGAGGATGGGGGGGTTGAGGGGGAAGAGGGTGGAAGGATGGGACAGAAGGGGGGAGTAGGGAGGGGATTGTGATTGAGATGTAACTTGAAGAAATAAAGAATAAATTATAAAAAAAGATTAAGATTTAAAAGATTAAGATTAAGCCATGAGATGGATCAGTAGGTAAAGGACCATGCCAGCAAGGTTGACACCCTTAGCTGAGTTGAACCCCCAGTACCCACATGGTAGAGAGATTGTATATGTCCTCTGGATATCCACTCCCAGGCCATGGTTACACACACACATGCACACACATGCACTGTATATATAAAGAATTCTTAGCAGAGTACATAATATGAAGAGGAATGGTTTTTTTAATTACTTTTATTTATTACTTCAACTTACATCTCCACCATAGCCTCCTCCCTCCACCCTTCTTGGTCCCACACTCCCAACCTCTACCTCCTCTCCCACCTATCCTACTCTTCCAGTGTGGTGTGCCCCTACATCTCAGCCCCCTCAGTTCATCATTCATATGAGGGCTAAGAGCTTCCTCTTACAATGGGGGCCTACATGGAAGCTCCACTAGGGCAAAGTGTCCCACTAATAGATAGCAGTCCATGTCCTGTTCCTTTCAGTCTATTGGTTGTTTAACCTGTGTTTATTTTTAGCACTATATTTTCCATTAGAAAATGATCAGCACTTTGTAAGTTACAACTACTACTAATTTTACATACCCTGTGTGCACCAGTTGGATTTCTTTTTTTTTTTAATTTTAGAAGGAGAGAAATTGTGTCCTAAGTGTGGTTCCTTAAAGAAAAAGTCCCACTTCTGTTTATTCTTGAAGATATTTTAACAAGCATCAATCTGGAAAAAGTCCCTGAATTTGCCCAAAACAACCACAAGACATTGGTGTGAAGAAAAAGGATCTTTTTCAAAACAGTTCTATACATCAGCATGTGCTGATATTGAGCCACGGTTTATCCAGCATAAGCATAGCACCCAGGCTGTAGAGACCAGAACAAATTTTAACCTTTTGACTACACAGGGGAGCACTTTAATAAAACTGCAATGCTAATAGCTACATTTTTAGGAACTATAGGAAATAAATAACTTAACAATACATTATATTAACAAACTTTTATGAATTACTTATAATTATAGTTAAAGTATTCTAGGGTAAATCCCCTTTTCTTTCAAATATGATATTCAAGCTAAATTGTTATTTGTTATTGCAGAAAATAAGAATTATTTGATTTTAATACATCACAAATATGAGTGATAACACCTCTGAAGACCTTAACTTTAAAAAATCTTTTTGTAATTGGATAATAGTTTGCCTTTTAATCAGTGTGTTAGTTTAGATTGCTGCAAACACTCAGAATATCTTAAAGTGTAAATTAAATGCAAGGGTCTCAATTAGTTCTTTAAAGTGCTTTATTTCACATTTAATTTTTTATTTAAGAGTTGAAATTGAGTAGAGACCTTAAAATGATGGTGCATGACTGTTCGTTTCAAAAGAAGATATTGGAAATTTTTTTCCTTTATTTTTTATTTCTTCAAGTTACATCTCAATCGCAGTCCCTTCCCTATTCCCCCCTCCAGTCCCACCCTCCCACCCTCAACCCCCCCCATCCTCTTTCCTTTTTTTTTCTTTTAAGTTTAAGGTATATCTTATTTCCCCCTACAGTTTCCCCTTTCAGTCCTGTGGTTAATTTTCTTTATAGCAAAATAATTGAGGGATATTATTATTCCAAGGGTACGGTTTGCTTTTGACTATTTCTGTTATTCTTCCTATTAAAAAACAGGTAGTAGTGAAATCATATCTTAGATTTGAAGTTTGACAAATTTAATTTTCTTATGTAAAATCCATATTGAATGACATTTTATTTCACAGTATGCACTTGAGAAATAAAAGTATGAATCAAAGTTAAATAGTGCTCACATTCACACCAATAGTGTGATTATAAAACAGCCTTTCAGTGGCATGTGATAACCTGTACAATTATTTAAATACTAGATTAGTGTATAGTGTCATAGAAAACAGGACAGACAAAAGGAGTCTGAGCAACATGATGCCGTTATCAGACCTTCTGACTGAACAATTAATGATCAGACTTATTTGTATTTTGAATCTGAACTGAAGAAATAAAGATAGCATAACAGTTGCATTTTTTAGAAAGTGAAGTGGGTTGGGTCTGCTGGTTATCTTGGGTCATAATATTCATTTAGAGATTGCTTTCATCCTGGTGATATGTAAAAGATGTTCTCTTAACCTCACTTTTGAATATGGAGGGCATTCTGAGAATTTTTGGACATTAGGAATAAAGTTCCTGAATACAGTGTTTACATTCATCCCAGATTTTACTGCTATATTAATAGCTTATAACTTTAAGTTTTGAAAAATGTGTATTAAAATGTAGATGTCCATTAGGAAAAATAACCCGACTTAGAGAAAGGGAGTGGGGTTGCAATGTTCATTCACTGAGACTGTTTGCAGGTGTTTCAGCCTGTACCTTCTGGGAAGTATTATGAGGAACTACAAGGTAATAAATGCAAATATAACAAAGCTTTGGCCTAGCAAGGGTTAACAAGTTTCTTTAAAAGTTAATGTATTTGATGAATATATTAAATTAACATTTAATTTGCTATGAAGTTAAGATTTACATTTTATTCCTTTAAGCTTTATAACATTGCAATTACAGATTTTTAGCTTCCTTAAAGCTCAGAGCAAATGGAAAAAAAAAAAAACTCTACCAAGAGTTATTTAGGACAGAGGTGAAGGGAAAAGAGAAGATATACTATCTTTCTGTACTTTTTATGCTTTTCTGTACTGTTTATGTCATTCTGTAAATCTCAATTTTTGAAAGTTCATTTGCAGTTCCTAAGAACTGTCATATTGTTGCTTGCTTGATAATGCTCCCTTTGACTATGTGTCTTGTCGAGCTTCTCAATGAAGGCTCAAAACCTGTTTGTTAAACGTTTTCTAGTTTAAGGCATTCACCATGTATTGTCTCTTGGGACAACTGTCAAAGCAAATGTCTGTCATTGGTGAATTTTCAGAACTGTAATGTAACAGAATGAATGTATCTATTTAACTGACTTCAATAAGGTAGATATTAACGTGGTGCTGGTGTGATTAAAATTACCACTATAGTACTGAGGATTATGTTTCAGACACATTCTCCCATCTATACACACAGACACATGCACACACTCCATACACACCTTAGCATTTGTTTTAGAGGCTGAATAGTACAAAAAATCATGTAGACTTTTCTAACACTCACAAGCACACACACACACATGCACACACACACTATAAGTACAATTAAAACTTTTTTTGAGAGTTTAATGATCTAGGAAAGCAATAATGGGTAAGTTGTAAACAAAAATGTTTTAGATCTCACCTCAGCACAGTTAACAGCTTTTGAATGATTTACACATAATTATAGCCTTAGCTCTTTCTCTTTCACTTGTAAAAACACAAAAACTAGAGAAGAGTTTTCAAGCTAGATTATGATGGATTCTTACTTTAGTCAGATTGAAGACTACAATTTTACCCTTTACCACACTCACTTCTTACCACAACAAAGCCTTAAAGTGGAATACATTTCTTTGTATATTACATCATAAAAGAGATAACAAATAGAGCATATCATTTTCAAATTTTTTGAACTTTGTGGAACAAAAAAGTGGAACATTTTTCTTTTGTCCATGTAATTCCAATTGTAGAGGCAACAAATATTCATCGAAATTTATAGGCCAAAATTCGTGTTATAGAAGAATACTTACAAAAAGTAGAGGATTACCAACTAAATAGTTTTCAAGTGACTTCTCTTTAGCTGAGGATATAAAGTGGGTGTGTATGCATGCAAGTATGTTCACATGTGTGGTGTGTTCAGTATGCGGATTTATTTGTAGCTAACCAACTGCAGCTAGTTGAATGTACTGAAAACATAGTTTCGTAGCTAAAGTTGGTTCCGCATAATGGCCTGTGAAGACGGTTGTAAATACTTCATTTCGTATCAGATGAAAAGACAGGGTGCTTATTTTTCATTACTAACCTTTGTGTTCCCCATGCTGTGTAATTCAGATCATGGTCACCTTTAGATTAACAGTTGTTAGCGCTGTCCATTGTGCGTCTCTCTTAATCTATTAATCATGATTTATTTCTAAACTTTGTTTAGTTCAAATCATTTCAAAAGCTTTGAAATCTTAAGCCTGTCAGTTCCTTCACAGGTGCTCCATGTGTTTTAATGTGCCTCCATTATGTGTTTTTGCAGCGAGCTTAGTAGTGGAGGAGCGAACAAGACAGATGAAAATGAAAGTGCACCGATTTAAGCAGACAACAGGGTCTGGGTCTAGTCAAGAACTTGATCGCGAGCAATATTCCAAGGTAAAACCAGAAGTATTCACCCAGTAGTGTCCTCTTTAGAAACACCAAATATATGTACTAGGCATATATTTGTTTATTTATATTGCAAGGTTAAAAAACATTGGCTATATAAAAGAAATTGTCATTAAATATTAGTCTTGCATCATAGTTGTTCATACAGCTTAACAAATAGTTTACACCTTCATGTTTTTAGAAGGTACATTACATTATTGAGTTATTTGTTACATTTAAAGTCTTTCTGATGAGAAAAACGGTGTTATTAAATACAAGGATTGTCCTTAGTTACATTTTCAAAAGTAAGCAGGGTATATGAGGCCATTTGCTGATGAAATAGTAGGATGATCCTTTAGAGTATTAAATATATTTATGTGATGTTGACTATTGAATTAATGTCAAAAGGCAAACAATGTGACAGTTATTCTTATTTATTTATCTGTCTTTAGTAAAAAAAAAAACATGCTGTTTTAATCTCTCAGAAGATGACATGAGTGCTAATAAGCATTTAATTTATATTTCAGTATTACTGTCTAAGAATGTACTAGATATCCATAAACCCGAGTAGCTAATGTTTAAAAATATACAGTCTTATACTGTATGAAAAGTATTTAAGTACATTATCTGGTTTATTTTAAAATGTTTCTCAAAATAATATTAGCTTCTACTTGGTTACCATTTGACATCAGGAAGGTTTTTAGAAATAGTGAACCATTAGAAATCGAAATAAGTATGAACCTACATCAAATCAATGTAGTAATTAAGCTTAAATAGTGCCTCAAAATAAATATTTTTTAAATTGTCATGTTTGCTCCATATAGAGCCAGATAGCTGGTGGTTAATACAAACTGTAAAGGTAACAACGAAATATCATTTATCACTGGTAATATGCCAGTTGGATACAGTGTATCACACTACACTTTAGATGCAAAAAGCCTGAAAGTCAATAGAGAAAGCCCATGTGACTCAAGGATCCCAACCCACACAGGTTTTCGGCAGCTGTTTAAAAAGTAAAATCAGAAAAAAAGAAAAACAAAAATCACACACACACACACACACACACACACGTTTAGCAAATACCTTTACTTCCTAAAGAGTAGCTGATTCCAGCTGTGCACATCTGTCCTCCCACGTCTTATGATGACATTCCCAGCTGATCAACAGCATGCTAGTCTTTCTTTGTGGATAGCATCATGGCTTTTGTTTGCTTACACTCTAAATTCACTAAGAATGAGAAGGCAGGGTGATTATCAGGGTAGGTTTTTCTTCACAGTTAAAATTGGTTAGTTGAAATTTATTCATAGGGCAAATGCAAATGCTTCAGTTAATCCAGAAATCCTTCCTTGATTTCATAACTACTTTCAAAAGTTGAAGTCAACTGGAACATGAAAAAATGGGTGGGGGACCAGAGTAGGAAGCAAGGATGAGATAGGTAAAGAATTGGGATAAACTACTAACAACACCCTTTGGGGTCATTATGAGCTAGGAGTCTAATCAGTAATCAGTCCATCAGAAAACTGCAATGAGCTGGTCCACAACTCTAAAGTACCAGTGTTCTTGTAAACTACCCTGTTGGGGAGGTGCCAAATTCTCTGTTCAAAACATATTAGACTTGGAAGAATATCAATCTTTCTTCTTAAAGTGTCAGTGAAATTGCTCATTGAGTAAAAGGTGCCTGCTGCTCTGGTTAAGAACCTGACCTTAAGACCCTGCTTAAGAACCATTCCCCAGAACCTATTGGTGGAGAGAGAAAACCAACTCCTGCAAGTTGTCCTCTGATCTCCACAGGTTTTCAAGCCTGTATATATGTACGTACGTATGTACACACACACACACACACACACACACACACACACACACACACACACA
>CAJQZJ010032473.1:15563401-15578529 GCA_907164525.1 Lophiomys imhausi
ACACACACACACACACACACACACACACACACACACACACACACACACACACACACAAAGCAATCAATAAATTAATGTGAAAAACATTTTATTTCAGCCTAACCATTTCCTAACATTGTGAAGATTGAGTCTCAGGGAAAGAATTCATTTACCAAAGTTAGTAGAGTCTCTCAGAGAGTGATCGAAGCTTAGATACCACTTGATTATGTTGTGATATTACTAAGTCCTCCACTCTAGCCTGACTCCATGTCTTGTCTTCTCCATTGCTTTCATTCACATTTACATATTAATGTTTTTCTTTTTATTTGTATAGACACCCCTTTCCCTTCTTTTATTGAATTTAAATATCTTAAAAACAGGTTTTTTTTAGGGGTGGATCAGTAGTTAAGATCTGAAACTGATGCTGTTTTTGCAGGGAACCCAAATTTGGTTCCCAGCATCCACATCAGGCAGTTTACAGTTGTGGGTAACTCCAGCCCAGGTGGGTGTGGGGAGTACCTCAGGCCTCCAAGAGTACCTGTACATATGTGCACATGCCCACACATAAACAAACACATACCAAAACAACAAAGACCATCACATAATTAAAAATAACTTTCAGGAAATGATAGCTTTCACTTTTACTAATATTTTAAATTACTTTCAAAATGATGTGTTTCACTGTAAACTCATCTTGTGTATACATCAATGAACTGCGCTCACATTCCCATGTCTCCCCACATTTTTCTCCTCCTTTCTCCCCAAGGAAACCCTTTGTGTTTCCATTTACTTACATATGAAGTATATGAATATAAATATGAAATGCACATCTAAATTTCTGCCTGCATGAAAACATGATTTCCACATAATATACTTTTAGTCTCAATACTAGAATTACAGACTTCAGTTATAGCTGTATTACCAATAAATGTGACATCAGATATGGCTTGAAAATGTTCAAGACCACTAGAAATGAAATTGGGTGAAGCAAAATAATAGTTGTCACTTATGTTCATTTTATTTAACAAATAAAAGATTTGTATTTTCCACAAGTAAAATATTTATATTCTGTGCCAATGCTTCTAATGAAATTTTCACTGAGTTTATTTTACATAAAACAAAAATCATTCAGATCAATGAGCAGTGGCTAGTAGTTATTACAGCTAGTTCAAAATTCCTTCATATATTTTTCAGGGGAGAGTTAACATTTTACCCAAAATATTTTATTTTGCAAGGGGTTTTTAGTGCTATAAGATAGTGCCTGTACTTTCATAAATGTGGTATATATTAAATTTTTGAACTTTTTCCTTTATGGTATTCATGCACTTAGCATATTTGAGAAAGTAATTAAAATTCAATACTAATACATTTGATGAAATAGTTGAAAATTCTACTGTATGAGAAAATAGGTAACAATTCTCAGAAAAAAATTTATTTACCAGCAAGACTAGATTATGTTTTTCATGCTAAAAGATCACCATATGAATATGACTCTGAGACCTTTTTCAAGCATAGTCTTTCTTTAAAGGATAAGGTTGCCCTGTTCTTCACCCCAAGTGAGGAATTCACACTGGCTTGGCTGCTTTGGAATCTTTGAAATGCATCACCATGGTATTCTATGTGATGTTATTTGGAGTTAAATGCCTCAGTGTTGGATAGAAGCCTTAACTGGAGAAAAAAGTCCCACTTAGGCCCTCACTTCTTAAAGGATTCTGATTCTGTAGTCCTGGATCAGCCATCAAGGGTATGACTGTGGCTTCTGGAGATAGCTAGTGTTTATTATTACTGACTTCTAAAAACAGTGACCCTATAATTAGAACCTTCATTCTGAGGATGACGTATTTCCCTGCAGGATGACTGAATAAATTCCTCCTGGGAGTATTTTATTCTTCAATGTATAATAAATATATTTTGACTAAAATTCCACATTAAGGAGGAAATGTAACCAATCATGCTTGATGAATGAAACAGCGCTTATTTCAAAGGTTAACATCAGTTTGCTGATTTGAAAATCAGTAAAAAAAAAAAAAAAAAAAGTTGTAATAAAAAGTAAACATAAAGTCTTTCATTTCTTTCAGTTAATGTGGGAGAAACTGTATGATAATTACTGAATATCTCAGTATAGAAAATGGATAACGACACTTTCGTTCTGTCTTTTCTACAAGACCAAAGGTCTCTATTCAAACAGGCTGGGATAGAGATGGCTTATAGAAAAGAGAGATTTATTAATTGGAACATTTCCCTTTATACTCACAAATCTCCATCATTCTAAGTTTCCCCACACATCTGTATATTAAAAATGTACATTCTGAATGAAGTGAATCATATTGGACAGAATCACGGTATCTGATACGACAGTTTGCTGGTGGACTGCCGAACCCCATTGCATTGAATACATGACTCATACGAACTTGAGACTAAATCCTAATTGGGCTGTAGACTTAATAGCATATGTAAGTGTCCTTTGTGTTTAGTGTGTTCTATGGCTTTCAAAGGTAAGCATGTGATAAATAAAGCTTTATAAAAATTAATTTTATAGATAGACCATAAAGTGTATATTTTTTCATGCTACAAAATTCTTTGATAAATTAATACACATTAGAAGAAAGAAATTTAAACTAACATTTTTAAAGAGTAAAAGGTATTCTCAATAAAAGATTATGAAATAACATTGAGGACTGTGAAATTACTTCTCAAATTTTGTTTTCTTGCAATTTTTTTAAGTATAGACTCAGGTTTTAGAATGCACTTATGTGGTATATTTGAGAAAATAGTTCAAATTAATTAAGATTCATGCTACGAAGCATCAGAGGATATGTGACTTTCTGAACGATTAACAAACACTTTACCCACTTATTGCTCACAGATCTAAAATTAACTTGCTTAGTAGGAAATAAGAGTGATAATATTATTTATCTATATGTAAACAAATACAGTTATTTTCTTCTGTTACCAAAGAAAACAATTATTTATATTTAGAAAAACTTGTTACTTCTTATAATATATTCACTGCATTGTCTATTACAATAGGACAATAAAAATTGAGTAGAAATATAATTTGATTAACTCCCTCAATAAATTTGCATGATATCTTTTTTTAACCTGATGATTCCAAAAATCTTAAAAATGAAGTCCAAAGTTTAATGTTTTTGAAGATAAAAATATTATGAAATGTAAATTCAAAAAAATGAGTAGGGCTGAGGGGATGGCTCAGCAGTTAAGAGCACTGACTGCTGCTCCAGAGGACCTGGGTTCAATTCTCAGCACCCACATGGCAGCTCTCAGCTGTCTGCAACTCCAGCTGCAGGGACTCTGACACCCTCACACAAACATACAGGCAAGACACCAAGGCTCATAAAAATGAAAATAAATTATTTTTTTAAAATAAGTAATGCAATTTCAGGCTTTAAGCATGTACAGGTAATTCATTGACTTTTCCCATGCAAGCAACTCAATTATGTGTTCACTGTTCATAAGTCATATCTCATCACTGAAAGGGTGTCAGGTTTCTATTGATACTTACGTGTTATTATATTAATGGTTGCATGACTGCCTGGTTCCATTCTTTCCTTGACAGGTATCCTTTGGTATCCTTTGGGTTACGCAGTCAGTAACCTCAGGGTCTGTGTCTGTGGTTTTGTTCCGAGGCCTGATGGTGGAGCTCATCCTTTCTTGTGTTTAATCTTTAGTACAACATGCATAAAGATCAGTACAGAAGCTGTGATAATGCCTCTGCCAAGTCATCAGACAGCGATGTCAGTGATGTGTCCGCCATTTCCCGAGCCAGCAGCACCTCACGCCTCAGCAGCACAAGCTTTATGTCAGAGCAGTCTGAGCGCCCCAGGGGTCGGATCAGGTGAGTTGGCAATGCTGCTTATGTTAACTGGGTCTATATCCTTGGTCTGAAATGCATCTGGCTTCCAGAATATTCTTTGGAGAGTACAGTTTAGGTCATGTAATGAAAGCATCTCATAATAACAACTAGGTGGGTTGAGCATGTACTACCATAATTCTATAGAATCACGGATAGAATGTGTGGTACTGTTCCCTGCAAGCTTACACGTATGACTATAGTCATCACTTTAGAACCTGCTCAGAGTTGCAGTTGCAGGGATCACTGTAATGTGATATGATCAGTATATATCACCGTAATGTGATATGATCAGTATATATCACCGTAATGTGATATGATCAGTATATATCACCATAATGTGATATGATCAGTATATATCACCGTAATGTGATATGATCAGTAGAATGCCTTTATGTCCAGAATTTGAAAGTTTTTCTTTCAAGATACTGTGTAACAAATATTTTAGGTTTTAAAGGAGGGCAAGTGTTGTACACACTTAA
This sequence comes from Lophiomys imhausi, assembly GCA_907164525.1. NCBI lineage: Eukaryota > Metazoa > Chordata > Mammalia > Rodentia > Muridae > Lophiomys > Lophiomys imhausi. The sequence goes on from CAJQZJ010032473.1 coordinate 15,567,734, forward strand.
CAACATCATCATAGTGTGAAAGCCTAGGCAGTAAGTGAATAATGGCTGTGTGTTTACAAGTGTACATATGTATGGACGGCATGCATCTGTCATGCCTTTCTATGTACTTTTATGGAAAAGTTATGGACTGTTCATTTTCCCAAAGACTGTAATAGTTTTGTTTTCTCTCCTACGTCATCCATAATAATGGATCTTCTTTCAAGGTAGAGCAAAGTGGATATGAGAACAAAATGTATGTTCATGGTTCATATCATGTGAGTTGTAAAACATATGAACCTTTTATTACATCACATTCGTTCTTATGTGACAAGCACCTGATAAAGCTAAGTATAAAGAACTTCAGACATTCAGGTGCTATCCAGCTTGACCTGTATCATTGGCAGTTGCCCGCACCTTGTTTTTAGAAACAAAAGTTTACAGAAGAAATCTGAGAAACTGAAGGGCTTTCCAGTTAAATATGAATGCTAAAAAAATGAGAACAAATAAATTTCTGAAACTCTAAATTCCACATTTTAGGGCAAAACAAATTGTATCCTGGAGTCACCATTTTTGATTTTCATCCCGTTGCCTCTGTGATGCAGGAAAGAACCATTTCCTTTATCGGTTTTATGATATCATAATTTAGATAAGCAACTTCTCCAATTTTAAGAAGATGGGTAAAAAGGCAAGGAAACTTTTAGGCAGCTTAACAAGGGACTGTGATTTTCCACAAAGACGGCTCGGTGGAAGGGTGTGACAGTGTGTTGGAGCCAGTGCTGTTCTGTGGGGAAAATTCCACCCTTAAAGAAACACTTAAGGTTTAACTGTTCTATAAATTAAAACAAAAGGTAGAAGATCCATTCACTTTGACTCGGGATTTTTCTTACTTGTAACTGGCCGGGAAAGAATTTCTGAACAGCACCCAGAAGACTTTCTTCCTGGCAACCTGTCCTCTCTAAGCCTACTGTTTTCCACTCATTCCCTGCACTGTTGCTTAAGACCTGTTATAACTGGGATTTTATTTATGTAAGTGGATTATCTAAACTTTGTCCCTCATGTAATAGCTAAGCTGTTCCGCTTTAGTTATGATGAGATCTACCTTTCTACTCATCCCATGTTTTGTGCTAATCATCCTCTCTGTGCTGTTGATCTTACATTTGTTCTTTTTTTTAATAATTTATTTTTTATTTCTTCAAGTTACATCTCAATCACAATCCCCTCCCTACTCCCCCCTCCAGTCCCACCCTTCCACCCTCCTCCCCCTCAACCCCCCCATCCTCTTCCCTTCTTTTTTTTTTTTTTTTTAGTTTAAGGTATTTCTTTTTCCCCCCTACAGCTCTCCCTTTCAGTCCAAAAAATGGTTCTTTTTCTTATAACTATAAATACAATACAAAACAACAGAAATAAATAGGCCACAATTATAAGAGTTATATGGCTTAGCATACATTCCCAATGTCCAGTCCATATGTATTTGGCACCTGACTTTAACATTCTACTATCTAACCATCTCCATGAGTTTAAAGTCCTATATCTAACTCAGCTTTCATACTAACTTGCCTCATAATTTTAAAAATATCTTCTTAGATCCAGAACACCCTCTTGATTCCTAAACAAATCAAAATTTAACTATGAGACTCTAGGTATCTATTCTTCAACCACCTCAGAGACCTGAGAGGGATAAATATATCTGATTATATAGGAAGTGCAGGGCCTGCAGCTTCCAAAACTAAAAAGTGACATTTGCTCTTATAATAACATAATGGAATGCAGAAAAAGATATGTGGGGAGGAGCAAAATCTTCAGACACTGTAAAGCTAGGAAACCTTTCACTTATTTATTTTCCATATGTAGGAACATAAATGCAAAACACACATGAGATTGGAGATATGGCCCACAGGTTAAGAGCACTGGCTGCCCTTCCAGAGGACCAGGGTTCAACTCTCCCAGCACCCATGTGGTTCACAGAAGATTGCAATTCTAGTTCCGCTGGGTCTGATGGCCTGTTCTGGCCTCTGTATGTAGTGCACAGACATTGGGTGTATATGCACGCAAAAATGTCCACCACACACATAAAATAATATGAGAAAATTTAAAACGCACACACACCACACTACACCACACCATGTCATACCAAAGAGCTCTTTGCTGCCAACTCAACTATTTATTCAAAGCTTAAAAACGATTAGTTTGCAACAAAAACAGTAACTAACTGGGGTAGAATTACAAAGGTGATGCATGGTCTCCTGTTGCAAATACCCCCTGTGTCCACTGAAAACTCTGCATGATAGCTGCTTATTCTCCCTTTATGTCTGTCTGTCTGTCTGTCTGTCTGTCTGTCTCTCTCTCTCTCTCTCTTTCTGTGTGTGTGTGTGTATACATATACATAATCAAAGCCATTATTGAAAAAACAAGGACAAAGTTGATAAGTTTCAATGATAGGATTTATTTAATATCAACCTTTGTATTTAATGTCATCCCATTATATATAATGACTTCATTCTTTTTAATACTGCATTAAAGGATAAAACTCAAGGAGCTTCTAAGCTTTATGCATAAGGCTTGAACACTTATTTTTACTTTCTGGGTACCTATGTGCATCTCCTGCCATTCCAACATTCCAACATGATGCTGTTATGTGATGCCTCAGATGGCCTTGATTTGGGGAGTTAACAAAATGATTCAGAGGCCATTATAGAATTTCTTAAAGTCAATTTATTGCCCACAAACTCACCCTAATATCTAATGTTGTCAGGAGGGTCAATAAAAAGAAATTGTATGGTCTTACATGGCCTTACATTTTTATGTAATATAATAAGATATTGTCACTAAAAATACCAAGTTTTTTCCAAAACTTGGCTATTGCATTTCCAGTGATATATGTCAGTTTGGCATAAGTTAGAGTCATCAGAGAGGAGGGGCATCAGCTGAGGAAATACTTCCATGAGATCCAGTTGTAAAGCATTTTCTCATTTGTAATCAATGGGGAGGGCCTATCCCACTGTGAGTGGACGAATCTTGGTCCCAGTTTCTATAAGAAAGCAGGCTGAGGAAACCTAGGAAGCAAGCCAATACCCAGTACCTCTCCATGGCCTCTGCATCAGCTCCTGTCTCCAGGTTCTAGCTCTGCTTGAAGTCATGTCCAGACCTCTTCCTTTAATGATGAACAGTAATATGGAAGTGTAAACCAAATAACCCCTTTCCTCCCCAACTTTCTTTTTGGTCATGGTGTTTTGTCATAGCAATAGAAACCCTAACTAAGACAAATGCTAAGCTCACAGGAAGCACCCCATCCTCAGTTCACTTGCGGAGTCCTCCAGTGATCACCAGGCAGTTGCACATGAACTGAAGGAATCACCCCTTCCTCCAGACATGTTTACTTCCTGTGTGCTCCATTTGAAGTGCTCTTATTGTCCTCTCCTGATAAACCAACTAGTTTGTTCCAAGCAATGCAAAGCATAGTTTTAAGTTTTCTTTTTCAATGTCCTGAAAAGCTACAGGAAGGAAAAAAAAAGTGGACTGCAATATGTGTTTCAGAGTAAATAGCATTTTGCAAGTATTATTACTTAAAAGTTGTAGAAATGAGTTACAAATTGTTCACAAAAGTGAAAATGTTTCAATAGGACAAAATCAAGCCTTAATACCTCCCAAAATACCCATTGATATTTAAGTGTCAGCATCTCTGAGACTTTGCAGGCACTTACACTTGGAGGCTTCATTGGAGCTAACTTGTTCTCAAAATGTTTCTGTGTCTAAATAACAATATACAGATGGTATATATATATATATATATATATATATATATATATATATATGTATCTGTCATAATTCATAATAAAAATGTGTACATTACTGGCTGAGTTGATGGCTCCATCATGAGGACCTGAGTTGGGATGCCCTGACACCACCAGAAAATGTGGGTGCACAAGTGGGTGCTTGCAATTGGAGCTGGGAGAGAAGAGACAGGAGGATCCCTGAGTTTTATTGACTGTCAAATGCAGTAGAATCAAGAAGCCCCAGGCTCAGTGACTAATCTTATCTCAGAAAAGAAGGTAAAAGGAATGGAGAATTGGCTCTGCAGTTGAGGGTGCATCAGGTTCTTGTAGAAGATGTAAGTTCTACATCCATGTCAAGCAGCTCCCAGACACTTTTCTCTCCAGATCCTGGGGTATCCATCACTTCCGCAGGTACTTGTGCTTATATGCACATGCCTACTCAGACACATACCCAGATGAGTAAGTCAGAATGATAAAAAAAAAAAGAATCTTTTTTTAAAGTGGTGAGTGATTGAGAAAGATCCTGGACAGTAACCTTTAACCTTTATCCACCCAAACAACTTGTACACACCCATGAACCCACAAATACACAAAAGGATGCATATACTAGAATCCACAAATTATATTGTTTCCAAATTCTCTATCTTCATTTTAAAATAAGCTCATTTTCCATGTACAGGTCTGAACATCTTTTCATATTTATATATCCCGTTCATTCAAGCCAGACAAATTTCAGTTGTTTCTATAATATCAATCTTTAAAAGCAAATATAAGCATAATATAATTTTCCTCAGCTGTTACATAATTTTATATGTTTACTTGTTTCTTTGATAATTTCACATAAGGTGTTTTTATCATACTCAACCCCTGTCTGCCAACTCCACCCAGATCTACTTTTCCTCCCTGCCCAATTTTCTCTTTCTGTATTTTTAACTCTTCAAATCCAATTGATGCCCCCCATATACTCAATAGTATATGTAGCCTTCCAGTGGAGTATGATTCATTGCCCAGAGGCTATTCTCTTAATGATAACTTATTTTCCCCCTTTTCTCAGACACCACTTGACAATAACCCCTCAGCTAGAGTGAGACTTTGTGTCCACCTCCCCTCTCCATACTGAGATTTTGTCTGGCTTCAGCTTTTACAGATCTTGTGTGTGCTTTCACAACTACTGTAATTTCATCATGCACTGTTCTGCTGTTCCTGGGTGATAGTTTCCTTATAGCACTTCTGGCTCTTTCACTGTACATCCTTTCTTTCACAATGACCCTTGAGCTTGGTGGAATGATGTCCTCTTTAAGGTTAAAAATCTCCAGCTTCTTATTCTCTTCTTATTCTTGACCATGTGTGAGTCTCTGTCTTAATCACCATCAACTGCAAATAGATTGTCTAAGATTTACTAATCTATGGTTATAATGATAATTCAGTAGAAGTTGGTTTAACACTGTCCATTTAGCAGAATAATAATAGTAGTTTCTCCAGAGGGATTATGGCCTATCTATTCATGAGTTCTTGTCCGAATAATAGTACCAGTTATATGTTTCATCTTGTGGGGTAGGACTTTTTTCCAGTTTTTAAGAAGTTGGTTAGCTTAGAAAGCACATGTGATAAACTATGCCAGTACCTAACCAAATGCCATGTTTGAATGACTGTCAGTTTTCATCTCTTAATTATCACAAATGGTTTGTGACAGTTGTTATCAATGGACCAAAACTTTACCTTGCATTTTTAAGTGTTACCTAGGTATAATACCTTAGAAAGGGTTAACCTTAATGTTTTATCAATATAAAAAGGATCAATGCTGATGTACCCAAATGTAATCTTAATTTCGTATCAATATACAAAGATCGATACCAATGTAGCCAAATATAATCTTAATTTTGTATCAATATAAAAAGATATAAGAGCATATTCAATAATCTGTTACTTTTTCTTTATCTACATCCCATTTTTTAAGTCTTTCCCCCCTATATAGGAGAGAAGGAAGGATAGAGAAAAGAAAAAGAGAGAAATCCCTGGAACTAACTTCCAAAACCTATTTAACAACAGCATTTAACAACTTGTAACCAATCCCCCTAAATAACAAACATTTATAACCCATCAAATGACCAATGTGGGTTGGGGGGGATGAATAAAAAAGAAAATCACCCACCTCACCTTCTGGGAATGGGATGGTGCTCTCTTAAAATTACTTCCTGCTGATTTGGGATGTAGAAAACCTGTTTGGGGACCAAATAAAAATGGAAAAAATTTTAAGCAAGTTAATAGAAACATTTGATGTTTAGTCCTTTTGTGCTCAGCTATTTAAATGTCCTAAGAAGCTTATAGTCTGAGGCTGAACTTCAGGGCTTTACTGAAGTCCTGACTGGAACAGTCTGTGGGGCTGAACCATCTTAGCCATTTTGAGTTGTTTTGGTTGTAGATTTTTGAGGAAACCACTATTGAGGAAGTCTGCACAGGTGGATCATCTGGACTACTTTTCTACTTTGATGTCTGGTCCCTTTTCTTCAGAGGTTTCAGTTGTCCAGTTGTTCCTGGACTCTTTAGATGGATGGTTTTAATTTCCTGGAAAGATTAGAAAAGAGCCCAGTCCTAATTCTAACTGTGGCACTACTTCTTTTTGGCAAGTAATATCTTTCCTAGAGCAAATTGGGTTTTTGTCAATATAAAAAGTATTATCTTTCAATTGAGATTTAAAAACTTATTTTGATATTTTGGAACTAAACATACCTTTGAGTGTATATATTTTGAGATCACAAAGGACAACTCACTTTGAATTTCAGCATGCCTTTTGTGAGTAGCTTTAAACTTAAATCATTGAAATCCAATGTGCCTGCCTCTGCCTTCCAAGTATTGAGATCAAAGGCATGTGCCTCCCAATTGTTGGGATTAAAGGTGTGCACCACTACCCCTGGATCTAAGTTTTCACTATTTTGTGCTTACTCTGTGTCAGGCTGGTCTTGAACTCAGAGATCTGCATGTTTCTGTCTCCAGTGTGTTGAGATTAAGGGTGTATGCCTCTCAAGTGATGAGATTATAAGTACGCACCATCAAGGTCTCTGATGTGGTTGAAGACTAGATAGCTTTAATTCCATAGTTAAATTTTGAGTTGTTTAGAAATTAAGAGGATGTTCTGGATCTAAGAAGATGTTTTTAAAATTGTGATGCAAGTTAGGATGGAAGCTGAGTTGGATATAGAATTTTACACTCACAGAGATGGTTTGATAGTAGAATGTTAAAGTCAGGTGCCAAATACATATGGACTTGACATTAGGAATGTATGCTAAACTTTATAATTTTCATAATTTTGGTCTAATAATTTTTGTTTTTTGTACTGTATAAGTTGCTATAAGGTTAAGATCCATTTGTTGGACTGAAAGGGGAAAAAGATATAGCTTAAACTTAAAAAAAAAGGAAGCAAATGGGGGGGGGAAGGGGAAAAGAGTGGGAGGGGGGGGGGAGAGAGGGGGAAGTAGGGAGGAGATTGTGATTGAGATAAAACTTGAAGAAATAAAATAAATAAATAAATTGTAAAACAATTTAAAAATATTTTAAATTTAAAAAAGTGTGCACCATTACCACCCTGTTCTTTGTAACTCTAGAATTTACAAGACACCAACTCTATAGTGATCCTTCTGTCTCTGCTGGAGTTAAAGGCATTGGATAACACCGCCCTTCTCAAATATTTTACCTTAGCTCCAAATTACTTCAGCTCTTAGAGTGACCCTTAATTTACTTTATGTACAGCTTTTTAAGCCTCTTAACTGCATTTTTAAAGCCAAACAATGAAAATATCCTTTGTATATAGGAAACAAATGGCACCCTGCAGTCTAACTTTCTAACCTGAAATTAAGCTCCCAGATGTTTGTGTCACTATGGCAAGCAGCAGGTATCTCTTTCCAGGCCAGTCATTATTGTATCTGACAGAGATCACAGCGGGTAAGAATGGTGACCATCCTTTTTTTTTTTTTTTTTTTTTTCTACCGTAGTGTGAGAACTCCTTCCAGCACAATGAAAGCTAGTTAGCAAATATGAAGCATCTGGGTTAATATCGCCTTAATTTTTTTCATGTTCTGTGAATCACATTTGTGGTGCCTTCAGCAATAGAGTCTTACCTTCAACTTCTGGAGGGTAATTAATAACATAAGTAGTAGCCTGTTTGAGGGGTCTGCAGGATCACTGGCCAAAGGCTCCAAAAGAGGTAATCCATTTCTGTCACTGGGCTTTTTATATATTAGCCTGTGCTGTCTAGTAGACATTGCCACCTCCCTATATGGTAACTCCATTTTAACTTTTTGTATGTGTGTATATTTATACTTTAGGAAGCTTCTATGATAGGTTTTCTTACGTTTTTTGCATTAGGTCTTCACTGTTATATATCCCTCCAGGTATTCCCACCAATATCCTGCCCTCCCAAATCCCCATCCAAATTTAAACCTTTCTGTTCCATTATTCCCCTTAACACTTTATACTATTGCATGTTTTTTTCTCTTCTCTTAATGGGACAATCAGTTAGCATATGGTACTTATACAACATTACAGAATTTTAGAAGATTTGTCAAAATTAACAATTTGTGACAGCCAATTTTGTAATCTTTTTTCCGCTGCCTCTACCAAAATTGACTTCTCATTTCAAGGGGGTTTTAACAATCAGATTGAAAGTACAGTCTGATGCAAAGAAATTTTTGTTCTTTTATGATCCACTTATGAAACATTACTTTCATTTTTATTGAAAACAATTAGTTTTTTAACTCAGACTTTGTAAGTTACAAAAGGATTTAAATCCAGTTATCACCCATAGACAAATAGCCATCTTCTGACTATATAGTTACAAAAATTTGGCCTTTGATGTCAGGAAGCATACATGAAGGAAAGGTTCTTGTATTTATTTGTGGCTTTATAAAATGAGAATGCTTTAATTAATTTACTTTATCATTTTTTTTGGTAATGAAAAGGTTGATATCTTTAAGAAATCATTACAGTTACTCTTGCAAATGATTACAAAGTTAACTTCAAAATCCCCCATTACCTTAATAGAGTTTTCATTTAGTATGAAAATGCATTGAAATAGTCTGAGTTTTTTTAATTGCATATGACATGAATGTAACCAAAACAATTATCAGCTTTTTAAATAGCTCATAAATGAAGAAATTTTTGTTCTTCCAATTGTTTTGCTTACTGGCATCCAATTTACTCAAGAATGAGTACAAGGGGCCTTTATTTTACTTTAGTAATCCAGAATTAAATTTATATGTCTGCTTGCTATACTTTGTAATGCAAAATTTACTATGTTATAAAACACACTCATAGGCAGTTAGATAACAAAGAGAGGAAAAATCTGTGCATGGAAAATATTGAATAAAGCACATCTGAGAAAAATCTCTTTACTTGATTTTACAGTCTTCCTTTTGGTAAATTATTAGCAAGTTTATCCCCTGGTAATAGATTGAAGCTCTGAGCAACTGGAGAGACTATCCCATCTGCTCTTTTAAAACACTTCACCTTTGCAATAAATACATTAATAACCTGTTATATCATTCTTCTGCTGTCCACAATTGCAGTACGTATGCCACACACCTAAATTATTATGTCATGATATATAGCAACAAAAATATTGCTTATGTATGAATAAGCAAGCATCAGTCTTGACAACAACCAGCTCCAAAATGATTGGGATGAGTGGGTAATTGTCACGGGTAGGGTCTGTCTTGCAGGGTACTTTAATGTATATTTTGAAGCAAAGCCGAGGTGACAGAGTTAAAACCCTGTCTTTTGGCTCTGATAATACATTTGTGCTCGATAACCAATATGCATCTTGTTAAATTCTATAATGTTAGTGATTTTACAAAGGAGAAAAACAAAACAGCCAGCCAGAATCAAAAATTTTTCCAAACTTTGAAATAACAGGAATATCTTACAAGGTGAGGTTATTTGTAGAAATGGCAATTAAACCTCAGTGACTGCATTGATTACTTTTAGTTACTGTTATAGAATATTCTGACAAAAAGCAACTTAGTAGAGAAAAAAATGGTTTATTTTGTCTTATATATCTAAGGGGGATCCTGTCCATCCTGACAGCAAAGGCATGGCAGCAGGAGTGTGGCCAGAAGCAGAGTGATCACGTTTTATCTGTCCATAGGAAACAGAGCAAGAGAAAGAGAATGAAAGAGAGGAGAGAGACAGAGACAGACAGAGAGAGAGAATAAATATGAATGAACAAGAACAGATGTAAGGCATGGTTGTAAACCTCAAACCCCAACCCCATCCCCAGTGGCATACTTTCAACAGGGCTCCGCTGTGTACAGATTCCATAACCTTCCCAAACAGTCCAACCAATGGGGACCCTGGGGAACGAGTGTTCAAACGCACAAACTACAACAGTGACTATTTCTATATTTGTCGAAAAAATTGTAAGTGGTAATTTTAGAGCTATATTACAACTACATTATTGGTAGAAATGTTCCACCTTATAGGCAATTGAATTAATTTCGTGACAGATTGAGGTTTTTCTCAAGCTAGTTACCCTGCTGTTTGGTGCAGCTCTGAGCTTCCTTAAGAGAGCTCGTCTGTGTGGTGACTGTGTCTAAGGCAAATAGTTAAGAAAGTAACCTTTAAGGAAAATTTCCTGTTTTGTGAAAGTATTTTGTATATTTTCATATTTGATAATTGCTGTTTATTCTTCTCTTCTCTTCTCTTCTATTGTCAGTAGCTCATTATTTTAATGAATCCCAGCTACGAACTCGTTACCACCATCAAATACTGGACAAAAACATTCCTGTTTATGCATCTACTTACCTGCTTGTTAGAATGGTTGCACTGTTCCTCTTTCATTCTGTCTCATTGCTTTGTAAACCTCATCTGTTTCATCTGTCATATTCAAAATACTTCACAAGGTCTGTGTTGCCATATGTATGTTTTAAAGTTATATGCTTAAAGTATGCTTTTTGTGCTAGATTTTCATGTGTTTGAGTGTGAGTGTGTGTCTGTGCTTCATCTTTGTGTGTGTGTGTGTGTGTGTGTGTGTGTGTGTGTGTGTGTGTGTGT
>CAJQZJ010032473.1:15578539-15597570 GCA_907164525.1 Lophiomys imhausi
TGTGTGTGTGTGTGTGTGTGTGTGTGTGTGTGTGTGTGTGTGTGTGTGTGGAGGGGGAGGGCAGCACCAGTGTACATGTGTCAGCTGAGTGCGGTGGATAAACGTAGGTGTTGTTCCCCAGGAGCTACCCACATTGATTTTTATTTATTTTTGAGACAAGGTTTGTCACTGGGACCTAGGGCATAAAGTTGGCTATTCTGGTTGGCCAGCCAGCTGCAGTGGTCCCTCTGTTTCTGCATCCTCAGGGCTGCGACTGGAAGCACACTGTACCATATGCATCTTTCTGTATGGATGCTGGGGATTAAACTTGGATCCCCATTCTTGGGCAGCAATCACTTTCCGGACAGAGCTAACTCCTAGCTCTTGTACTAGATATTCTAATAGGTAAATTCTGTGCAGCATCATTATTGCTTTGATACAATGATTAGTAATATCATTTGAGGGCAAATACAAAAGAAATTGCAATCTGCTGAACTCACATGCCCTGCAGAATGAGGAAGTGCAAGAGTCAAAAGCTCAAGCCGTAAATTATTTTTCTCCATTTAACCTAAAAATATTTTGTTAATTTGTAATGTAGTAGTTAAAATAAACATAAGGTATTAATAATAAACATTTATAAATCCACCATCAAGCTTAAAATTTATTTATGGCCATGCTGGCTCCATCCGTGTAGCCCTATCAACCTCAATCACTTGCATGTGACATGCTCTAGCGTCTGATGATCCCAGTGGCAGTTCTCTGTTTGTCAAGTCATTGTCAAGCTCTGTCCATTGTGTGGCCAACATTTCCTGATTCTCACGACCACTCATGCACCAGCGTTCCATAGTCATAATCAACTTAGCTTGCTAGGGCCACACGACCCATCTCCTTGCTTCATTCTTGCTGTCAGTAGTTGTTTTATGCTTTTTTTTTTCTACATACTAATTTTAAAATAGATATATTCAATGCTTTACAATGAATGCATCCTTGTTGAGATCTATGTTAAACGTGCAAATTGATTTGAGGGGAATTGGAGCTTTTAGCTGATTTAGTGTTCCACTGTCAACTTCTGAATTACTTTCTGATTCTTTTGTGTCTGTTGAAGGAGACTTAAAATATTCTCTATCATAAGTTTATAAGTGTGTAGCTACTATTATATCTTGGATACTGTCATTTTTCTTCATTTTTTGCATAGTTTTCCTTTCTAGGACTAAAGTTAGTTTTTTATTTAAATCTAACCTTTTCTCTGTTATTATTTGTATCTTGCTATGTTCATATTTAATATGTTTCTAGTTCATGTGGTTTTAATGATTTTAAATTGTATCACATTTTTCTTTATATTCATTAATTATTTAGAGGTAAGTTAATATTTACAAAAGTATGGAATTTATGGGTAAGATTTTATTATTAAAAAAGAATTTATTTTATTATTTTAAATTGTATGTCTGTGTGTGGTATATCACATGAGTTCAGGAGCTGGAGTTACAGATAGTTGTGAGGTGTCTGATATTAGTCATGTACGCTGAACTCGGGTCCTCTACAACAGATATTTGTGAGGTGTCTCATATTGGTCATGTAAGCTGAACTCGGGTCCTCTACAACACCAGTATGTGCTTTTAGCCGTTGAACCATGTCTTCAGCCTAGATTTTATTTTCTGCCTTGGTGTGGTTATGCACACTTTTAATACAAGCATTCAAGGGGCAGAGGCAGGCAGATCTCTGTGAGTTCATGGTCTTCCTGGTCTATCTACTCTTCTCTTCTGGCTTCCTATAGAAAGACAAGTGTTTATCTCGGTCTCTCTGTCTTTCGGACTTCAGAGTTTATTCTGTCTCCGCAGCAGCGCCTGGAATCTGTGTTTGCACTTTTGCTTTTCAGTGGCTGCATTTGTGTGGTTTATGGAGAACATTCCCCCGCCATGACTCACTCACCAGCTAAAGGAAATGTGCAGCAAATACTGAAGCTCTTCACTGTCCATTCTTTCCAATCAGGAGGAGCTGAGTTCAGTTACCAGCATGTTGGCTAAAATCCGGACATTGAAAAGGACATGGTGACACATGCCTTTAGTCCCCACACTCAGGCAGATCTCTGTGAGTTTTAGGTCAGCCTAGACTACATACCCGGTTTGAGTTCCAGACCAGCCAGGGCTGAAAAAAATGAGAACCATTCTTTTATTTTTTAAAAAATTTATTTATTTATTGCTTCAGGTTACATCTCCATCATAGTGTCCTCTTTCCACCCTTCCTGGTCCCGCCCTCCCACCCTCTACCCCCTGACTCTTCCATCCCACTCCTCTGGAGTGGAGTGTCCCTACATATCATTCCCATGCCCCAGTTCAGCAGTCATATGAGGGCCAAGAGCCTCCTCATACACTGGGGGCCTACAAAGCTGTACCACCAGGGAAAAGTGTCTCAGTGACAGGGAGACAAAACAAACAAACAAACAAAAAAGTCTATGTCCATGTTCCCTTTGGTGTGTTGGTACACCAAAGTACACATAGTACAGGTATAGATATCCTGTACTATGTAGCTAAAATATGACTATAAGTGAATAGATGCCATGTGCATCCTTCTGAGTCGTGGTTAGCTCACTCAGGATGAGCTTTTCTAGTTCCATCCATTTGGCTGCAAATTGCATAATTTCATTGTTTCTGATAGCTGAGTAGTATTCCATTGTGTAGATGTACCATAGTTTTTTAATCCATTCTTCAGTTGAGGGACATCTGGGTTGTTTCCAGTTTCTAGCTATTACAAATAAGGCTGCTATGAACATAGACGAGGCAACTTCCCTGAGAGCCATTCTTTTAAAAACAATAACAACAAAAGTCTGGACATGGTGTTACATGTTTGCAGTGCTAGCTCTTGTGATGTTGAGGCAAGCAGATCTCAGAAGCTCTCTGGCTAGCCAACCTAGCTTACTTGCTGTGTTCCTGGCCAGTGAGAGACCCCATCTAAAAGGGGGTGTGGGTGGGGGTGGAGAGCTGAAGAGATGGCTCAGTGAGCACAGCCTCCTGTAACTCCAGGTAGTTCAGACAGCATATTCTCTCCTGGCCTCCACAGGCAATGCCCCCATGTGCACAGACCTCCCCACAGATACACAGAATACAAATTTCAAATAAAATCTTGGAGAAAACATTATGACACCTGATAATTAATACCCAGCAATGCCCTCTGGCCTGCACTGGGTGAGCTGGGGTGAGAGCCAATCAAACAAAGTCTACAATACCTGAAGGACCAAGTTTCAGAATAACCTCCAGTAGACCAGACATTTCAATCCATTACTGCACAGGAAGGAGATAAGATTATTATTCTGATGATTGAAATTATTGTAATGATGATTGTATCAGAGAGATGGCTCACTGGGTAAAGATGCCTGCTGCCAACCTTGACAGCCAGAGTTTGATCTTTGAGGTCCGTGAGATGGAAGAAGAGATTCCTCTTCTGGAAGTTGTCTTCTGACTTCCTCATATTTTCTCTTGCATGCATGTTCCCACAATAAAAATAATAAAATAAAAAGATACATCATTTAGAGAAAATTTTACAAATTTTGGAGAAAAATATGATCCAAATTTGGCAATTGAAAGTTCTGAGTTATCTTAAAAGAAGGGGATGGTAAGTGACTAATAAGAAAGCATACTTGTCAAATAGTGAATTTTAAATATCCATAATTAATATATTATATAAAATAAAGGATGTGGTAGATGTATTCAGAGACCTCAAACCCAATCTCTCCAATCCCTGTTTTGTGTGTGTGTGTGTGTGTGTGTGTGTGTGTGTGTGTGTGTGTGTGTACATATTGTGTCCAATGATTGAACATTCATCTGTATGAGAGCAATTGAGTGAGCAGGTGAAAGTCGGAAGTCAAACTCAGGGCTCAGGGTTGTGCCCACTCCTTACCACCTTGTTTATCAAGGGTGTTCTGTGCACTCTGGTCCCATGTGTTTTGTGTATTCAGTCTTTCTCTTCCTATCACTATGAGGGACAAGTAGTGGAATTTTACTGTTCAGTGATTGCATTATTCTGAAAATGGTAAAATGTATGATTTAAAAAAGAATTCAGTAACTCAATATGCATATTTTAATAGAGTTGGAAAACCCATGATCCAAGTACAAATCATGGAACAAGTGTGAAGTGATACAATTCCTAATTTAAGCAAAAAAAGATGTGGAAGAATAAAGCAGGGGGAGTGGTGTGGATAAAACTAAATGGTTAATAGACTTCCTCTTGCCTCCAGGTATTTTAGTAATTGCCATAGAACTAAGTACCTGAGAGTGGGTTTATAGCCTTGTGGTAGAATGCTTGACTACAATGTACGAGATCGTAGGCTCAATCATCAATACTGCAAAGAAAACAAAATTATAGAGAAAGATAAATGAAGTAAATATAAATGATTAATATGTATAGCATGAAATGAGAAGAGCTAATAATAGGGATTATAAAGATATGTCAGTAATAGTATAAAAAATAAATGACTTTATGGCTGTTTACAAGTCCAATCAAGGTGAACAGAGAAGACAGCTGCAGCTAAGTCTATCTCTTGCTTCCTTGTTGTGAGTGAATGATATGTGTGACACATTTATACCTATTTGCCTGCTTCTGTTGCCTTGATGTTTCTTGGGAGACACACACACACATACATACACACACACACACACACACACACACACACAAATGAGAGAGACAGAGAGAGAGAGAGAGAGAGAGAGAGAGAGAGAACAAAGGAGGAGACAAATTTCCCAGGGTAGAAAGAGGAGCAAGAGCCAGGGTCCAGTCTATTTGTTGTCAAGGCTCTTCAGTGGTTGGAATGGGTTTCCTTTCTCCATGGGAATTGGCTGACCTGTGCATCAGAGAGATCTGGGTAGTCTAGACAAGGAAGGGTTGTCTAGACAAAGTTAGGGAAGCTGGTTCCTGCCAAGGCAAGGAACACATGGAAGATTCAGAAGTCTACTGAGCAGTTTCTTTCAGTGTGAACAGCCTACTGTGTGTCCTTCTCTTGGAAGTCAGCTATCATAAGTGCTTAAGTGATAAGTACATTAATCCACCTAGACCCTTTCTGTCTGTCTTCCTTTCTAGGGCCTGACTCCTAGCCCTCATTCTGAGCTGCTTTTTGTAAAGGACATTACAAGACAGGGGGGAAAAAGTCAACATCTTATTTAAATAGACAGGGATTTCACAAACATCCTCCATGTTGAATTCAGATAGGGAAAAAATGGAGAGGAGGGGTAGAGATCAAGAGAAAGGGAATATGAGGGTACATTAGCACTAAATACAAAATTACATTAACACTCTATGGAGTTCATGACAAGTTGCAAGAAGTCAAATGTTCATCTCAGTGGATATCTCCTGCCTAATAATTAGGCTTATAAAAGAAGTAAACGATGCAATCCAACACACATTTGTGATTAAATGCGATCTGACAGTCAGGCTTGGCGGGTCACACTGATGGTCTCTGATGATCACTCCCAATGTTGTATGTTCTGGAATTTATCGGCTAGATACCTGGGCATGTTGTCTTAATACACATCACCAGGTTCCTATTCCTATCTTTCATATATATGATTAGGAATGTTTTTGTTATTATAAACTTAATGTAAGACTCAAACATTTTTTCTTATTGAATTTTAACAACATTGTAAACAGTATCATGTACATATCTGCATTACAATCTTAACTGTTTATTATGCCTAGTGTTACTGCTGCCTTTGTTTTACCATGGAGTAAATTTTGCATAATTATCCCCTGTCTTTCTTTAATAGATATTTCTGTAACCCATAAGAGAAATACAAGTTTCACATATAAGTTGCTTCTGCAAATTAGGTACCTGTTATCCATTTTTATTTCTTACAGAATTGTGGTTTTAGTGTATGTGTGTGTGTATTCTTTTATTCTAAATATCCTGCAAATTTAAGACTAGAACTATTTTTCTGCCCCACATGTCCTCCTGAAGTAGCATAGCTTTCTGAAAGGAGGTCTTAGTTCTTGTCTTTTTATTAGTCAAAAACGTTTGCACAGCCTCCTTACACTGGAATAATGCAACAAAATCTGTCACCTAAAGGTATAAATTAGATCATCTTTTATGGCCCATTAGTCTTTATATCTCTAGGGAAGAAAACGTCTTTTCTGTTATGTTACAGAGAGTGAGTTCAGGATGCTTCACTTTTATTTTTATCTGTCTTTTAAAAATTATTGTTTGGAATTATATTCTCAATTGTGTATTATCAACATTAATTTATTAAATTTATATATATAAAAAACAATGGATGAGATCTTAGAGTTTAATTAATAGCATTATATTTACTAAAAATTACATAAAAGCATCCTGTGAATACTGATGGCAACATCGTTTGATTAAGTGGGTACAGACATTACTATCCTTGTCATTTTATACTTATTTATAGCACACCAAATCTCATATGTGCATGTGTGTCACTTTTACACTTTTACAGTAGGAGTAAATCATTATCACACCAAACTTATGACGTCTTCAAGGCCCTGCTAAGCTCCAGATTGGCTGTCTTTACTTCCCACGACTCTAATACACTTCATCCACAGGAGGCATATAATGGTTCCATGTGATGGCTTTCTCATTATTGTTTCTACACATACTTACCAATTTGTATACTAGTGATTATCAAAGGTTTTTTTTATTTTCTAGACTAAAACCTCAAATTAGTTATGTCATTGCTCATTTTCCAACATATTTAAACACTGTTTGAATAAACTAATATTTATTCATTCATTTAACAAATAAAGCCCTTGTATAATTGCTTACAAGGAAATTCCAGAGAAAATTAATATATATATTGTTAAAAATAACACTGTGTGCTTGTATTATATGACCACTGACAAAATCTAGGAAAGATACGAGGCTATTTTTAAGTTGAGATATATTTACCATATTATAAAATTAATTCTTAAAGTGCACATGTCTTTTATGGCAGCCACAAAGTTGAACAATCAATACTCATATCTGATTATATAATTTATGTCATATCCCCAAGGATATTAATACATGCCAGCACTTTACCCAGTCTTCCTTCTCTATGTAAAACCATTGATCTGAAGTAATTCCTTATGGATTTCACTCTTAGACATTTATCTAGGTGGATTTTTACAGTACATGGGCATTTTCCTTGGTTACTTTTATATAGGATGTTTTCAGTTTCATTTGTATTTTAACATCTGTCAATAATTCATTCTTTCTGTAGTTGATAATCCACCATTGTGTTGGTATGACTCATTTTATTTTCCCATCAGCTGGTAGTCATTTGATTTATTTCCACTTGAGTGTTTTGAATAATTGAGTGCTTTGTATATGTACATATGACTTTCTATGAATATATGTTCTTGTTCATCTTGAGTGAATTTCTGAATGAAATTGCTAGGTGATATGATAAAATGGAACTGTACATTCACCTGTAAATGCCAGAGCTTTTCCAAAGCACTGCTGTTGTTTAACATTCCCTCTAGCAATGTTAAGTGTTAAAGTCTCTCCAGATTCTCCTCAGTACTTACTGATACCTGTTTTGTTTATAACTAACCTCTTGATGTGGTATGAAATCTAGGCATGGCTTCATAAACCTGACTATTTAAAATTATCAAGCTATGCTGACATCTCCACTTTGCAGATATCAATCCTTATATTGAAATTGAGATTCTTCTAAGACAACAGTCTCCTCATCTTCTCTGTTTTTCAAGACAGACTTTCCTTGTGTAGCCTTGGCTGTCGTGGAACTAGCTCTGTACACCAGTCTATCCTTGAACTCAAAGAGATCCACCGGCCTCTATTTCTCAAATGCGGGGATTAAAGGCAGATGAAAATGTTAACATTTTAATTAACTCCTTAGAGAGTAAAACAACAGAATAATAGCTAATTTTAAGGATGATCTCAGAAACTTGTGTAATTATACACACAGATACTCAAGCATACTTACACACTGTTGTGTCTATAGTCATTGCAGAATATAAAAGTGTGACTGCAATGAAATATTTTGAATATGAATTTGAATCTGGATAATGTGTTGTAGGTCTATAAAAACCTGATCTACGAGCTTATCTCCCATATTAGAATGTTAATATAATTAGAGTGTTAAATAGTTTGATAGCCGATTGTTGCAAAGGGGAAAAAAACAAACATGACACAAGTTAGTACCAAAAAGAGGAATTGGGGAAGATGACTAGAGAACTCCTGCAAGACAATTTTTTAAAAGTACTTGGAGTGGAGTTCAAAAAAGTTGTGGCTTTTCCTTGACTGCACAGTTGGGTTATATCCCACAGTATTTTAATGTGTATGGATCACGTTTTCACTGCCTGTTTGGGAATTAAGTTAAGCATCAATGGAAAGTATGGATCATTGGATTTGGAAAGCACACAGTGTGTGAAGTCTAAGATCAGGTCTTAGCATTATCATTACAAAGTGTAAACTGTAGGACTAGCATGCAGTAAAACTACAAACAGCTTTATAAAGCGAATGACTTTGACATTTATATTAAACAATCCAAGCATGCACTAATTATAGGATTAGCTTGTTTTTATTGAAAGTAGGTTCTTTTATGCATTAGGTTCTGATTATGGTTTCCCTGCCCTCAACTACTCCCAGATCCTCTCTACTTTGCCACCCATCAAAATCTACACCCCTTCTTCCTCTTACTAGAATATTAAAAGACATCTAAAATATAATAGTAAGTTAAAATAAAAAACACAGCAGAATAGTACAAAATAAATAGAAATAAAGGCCAAAGAAAGAGCCCAAAAAGTACATATAGATATGGAGACACACATTTGCATGCACAGAAATCCTATAAAAACACAAAACAAAAAAATCATAATATATACCCAAAGGACTTGTGTGTGTGTGTGTGTGTGTGTGTGTGTGTGTGTGTGTGTGTGTGTGTGTGTGTTGGGGGGAGTGTGGAACTGACAAAGCATCATGAGACAACTCCCAAAAATGCCCTTGAGTTCATTTTGTGTTTGTCACCTACTGCTGGTCAAGGGGCCTAGCCTTAAGCATATACCCAGTGAGACTTTAAAGCAATTTTCAGTCAGAGATAGCTTGTGGGTTAAAGACAGGGGCCTGTGTCCACTTCACCTCTCAGCACTGGATCCCCACTTGGCGTGGCATGTTGTCATGTCTCTATGAGTTCTTATGTGTGTAGGTCCTACTTTGCTTAGAAGGCCTTGTTTACTCCATACCTTCTTTCTGCTTCCTCTTCTGTAGGACTGCCTCAGACCAGAGGGGAGGGACTTGATGGAGACATCACATTTTTCTCAATTAAAAATGGATTTTCAATTAAATATTCAGTCAATTAAATGAACATGTTTCTGTTTTCTCCTTATTATATACCTGAAATGGGATTCTATTGTAGTTCTAAACTTTCATTAAATAAATAGTTCATTGCTTCTCAGCATTTTGGCTAAGGTCAAGTGGTCCAAGGTCCAAGTAGTCCAAAGTTTTTGACTCTGCCCATTGTCCATTAGTGGGTCTTTGTATTTGTTCTCATCTACTGGAGAGAAAAGACTGAGCAAGACAGTGATATATAGCAGAATGTCCATAAGAGTCATTTTATTTCTATTTTCCTTAAGTATAACAGTATTTGATTTTCCCCTAGGTCCCTGTCTATATAATTTGAGGTTCTTGGCCACCTGAGCATATTGTGGATGAATTCCATCTCATGGGGTGGGCTTCAAACTGGATCAGATATTTGTTGGTTACTCCTACAACCCTTTTGCCACTATTGTGCTAGTGTGCCTTGCAGGCAGTTCACAATTGTAGATCAAAAGGTTTCTAGCTGGGTTGTTACTAGCCTTTTTACTTTGACAGAGTTCAGAGTAGCTTCCAGTAACATGAACACTAGTCAGTAAGGGGAAGGCTCTATGTAAGCACCAGATTGACTTCTTCATGTTCAGTGAGTTGTGTAGTTGGTATCTTCAGCAATAGGGGCTTACCATCATTCTTTGGAGAGCAACAGAAACAGAATGAATAAAGTAAAGGAATAAGGCAGGGTGGTGTAGAAAGTATATTTCTACTAGAACCATGAACTTGTATTCTTGAATCTGACTGATTATGTTGGCAGGTCAATTGAAGTGAAAAAGCCTTGATGTCTCTCATTGAACATCATAGGTGTCCCAAGACTTTTACAGATCTATAGACATCTTTATGTAAAAATTATTGTAAGCATATGAACAAATACTTTGGGTTCCATGGAGAAATAATCTTAAATATTTTACATAATTATTTACTCTAACTTCTTAATGGAGACCTCTCAAATGATAACACTTGCTGCCCAAATTTCTATTATTCCAAAAATCATTTGTCTGCATTGCAAAATATTGCATTGTTATAATCAACTATTCATGAAAAAGTTTTGAACCCTCCCACCCCATTCTAAATGCATTTTCACAATAGGAATATGCGAAGAAGCACATGATTGTAACTTTAAACTTCTTCAGGACTTAAGGGAATGATGGTCTGAGTTTCAAAGTATTACTATTGGTGAAATGACATTCCATACTTGATTGGTATATTTTTAATCAAAGTTGAGAACTATAACAGAATTCCATTTGTGGATATACTAAAGAGAAAACAGATACATGTTTGTTCCTAACTATAATTATTTACCTACCATACCTTACTATAAAATGAAAAGTAATCAAAAGAGAGTTTGAAAAACCAATGATGGAGTGTGCTAAAACAACAACAATACCTGAGGAGTAATTAAGACTGTGGCTCAGCTGTTAAAGTGGTTGACCCACAAACATGAGCAACTGAGTTTGATTTTCATTCCCTACATAAGAAGCCAGGAAAGGTGACTTTTCAATGCCAGAGCATGGGAGGCAGAGACAGGCAAGTCTTCTGAGCTCACTGGCCAACCAGCCTAGGCTAACTGATGAGTCCCAGACCCTATTGAGAGACTCTCTCTCTCTCAAAAATGAAGGTGGAGAGCTCCTGAAAAAGAAAACTGCAAGTACACTATCCTCTGTACACATGCACAAAAGGCAATGATGCATTTAATGCTGCTGACTCTGTTCTCTGTACACATGTGCAAATGCCAATGATGCATTCAATTCTGTTGATTCCTTAGTTATTTATAAGTGTTTAAGTGAGGGTGGAATAATTTATGACTGTGAAACTGACCAATCTCAACAGTTTATATAGATTCACCACAAACCTTGGCAAGTCGATAATAGGAAATAGAGATAATAAGAGTATGCCTAAAGAGGATGTATAGTTATAATCCATTCAAGTAAATTAATGAGGGCACACAAGAATCTAGTGATAACATGTATTAGAAGAGAATGAATTAGAGTTGGTATTTTATATTCATTTTTTTACTTTTTTTAAAACATTATTTTTTCATATAATATAGCCTGATTATAGTTTCCTCTCCCTCTACTCCTCCCAGTTCCTCCCCACCTCTGCTTCTTTCTGGGTCTACTCCGTTCTGTGTCACTTTGGAAAAGAACAGGCTTCTGAGAGATAACAACCAAACATGACAAAATAAATTATAATAATATGAAACAAAAATTGTCATATTAGTTGGACATGCTACATATGGAGCAGAAGGAAAAGGGTCCCAAGAGCAGCCACAAGAGTCAGAGAACCATTCATTCTCACAGGCATGAGACTCATAAAAAATATTAAGCTAAAAGCTGTAATATATACAGAAGAGGACCTGCTGAAAACCCATGTAGACCATGTGCTTGCTACTTCAGTAAGAGTTGTTATTATAGATCACATAAAAATCCACTTTTGACTAGAAACATGTAATTATCTCCTCGTTAGTTTTTTTGAAAAATAAGTTACAAAACATGAAGTTTGCAAATGATTTAAAACTTTTTTTAACTGATTAGGAAAAAAGTGAGAGGTGACAATACTTTATTACTCATTGGGGGTGGGACTAATTCAGTGGTTGAGGGCACGCCTAATGTGTGTGAGGCCCTGAGATTGACCTTAACACCTCAAAAATGTTTTCATTATTGGGGGAGCATTGATGCTCTCCAGTTAAAGTAGTGTAGAAAAAAAGATTTAAACATTCCAAAATAGTCTCATCAAAAGACAGTCTTGGTTTTTAATATGAAATTCCTGGAATCCCATTGCCCCAGACTTTTTTTTTTTAATCTTTTTGGCCACTCCCTTCCATCTTCCGAGACTTATCTCTTTGTAGTTTCCATTTTAATTCAAATACCATTAGATAGGTGACCACAAATAAGTTACCCAATCTTACCTGCTTCTATCTTATTATTTATAAAAATCTGTGGATTTGTTCTGAATCACAGAAAATGTCAGTATTCCTACTAACTATTCTGTTACTGTGAATGTGTACTTTGTATTAAAAAACAAGATGGCCAAAAAAAAAAAAAAAGGAACAGACTAATAGTTGAAGGCCACATGGGTGAGTTGTTACAATATTGTCAGAATCCATAAGATTCAGAACAGTGTGGGTTATTTACTCTTCCCCAGAGACAGCACTGACAATATTTCTCTTTACTGTTTTTAAAGGTTAATAGCTTTGGGCCAGGCATAGTGATGAATGGTACACAGCTTGAATCCCAGCACTCAGGAAGCAGAGTCAAGCAGATCTCTGTGAATTTTAAGCCAGCCTGGTTTACATACCAAGTTGTGGTCAAGCAAGGGCTACAAAAATGAGACCTTTTCTTAAAAACAAAAAACAAACAAAACTGTGTTTAATCTGTGCCCTGCAAATATCTTAAGGAAAGTAATGGGGCTGCAGATGTGGCTCAAAAGTGAAGAGCATTCAATGCTCTTGCCAAGGGCCCGGGTTCACATCCCAGCACTCACATGACACCTCACAACCATCTCTAACTCCAGTTCCAGGGGATCTGATGTGCTCTTCCGACTCTACTGGGCTCTTGGTGCATTCACATTCTTTCTCATCTTTACCCATGCACATAATATATATATATAGAAATGAAACTGATATGATCTGAAAACATGTATGCCACTCGCCTGACTCACTTAAAAAGTATGTCTAGATTATTTCAAAAGGAATAGTTTTAGAGTTTCAGTTATACTGACCTGTAATTTATGGACGCATATATGTTTTTACTTTGTAAATATAGTTCATTTACCCCCAAAATGCAAGGCAGACGGATGGGGACTTCAGGAAGAGCCATCATCAAGAGCACCAGTGTAAGTGGAGAGATGTACTCACTAGAGCATAATGACGGCAGCCAGTCAGACACGGCCGTGGGCACCGTTGGAGCAGGCGGAAAGAAGCGAAGGTCCAGCCTGAGTGCCAAAGTGGTCGCCATTGTGTCTCGAAGAAGTAGAAGCACATCCCAGCTCAGCCAGACAGGTGAGCACAGTGCTGTCCACGCTCCCACTTGTGGGTTGTTTGGAGATGCTGGGGTTGTGGTCTTCATACCAGGACTTGAGACAGGATTGTGCTGTGCATATATTTGGTTTGTCTTTTCTGTGTCTGAAAATCTGCTAAATGTTTGGTTTTTGTTTTTCTTCTGTGCAGCTCACTGAAGAAGGTATTGTAAAATGATCAAAAAAGTTAAAAAATATTAACGAAAGCCATGTTTACAAATGTATAAGGAAATGCAAAGAAGTACTTGACATCTAAATTGGTTCATATGCAAGAAAACCAACACAATTCTTGTTTTCAAAATGTTCCATAATGCACATGCGTGCCTTTGAGGCAACGGATGCCAGTTCCTTTTTGGAAAAGGTCAGTTGTGCAACTCGAATTATGATCTTCGAGGTCCAGTGTGGATGCAATTTAGCTCTGTTTGTTACCGTTTCAATGCAAGTGAAAACCGGAAGCAGTTTTTACTTTAGAAAAATGTGTCAGTGGATTTCTGCAAAGGGCGTTTTAATAAAAATGTGTGTTTCAAGAATTTTCTATGGAGCAAAGTCTTAAAATAGTTCTATCCTGAGGGTGTGCCTTTATGTGCACACACCCAAACAAGGGGAATTGGTGACTTTTGAATTTCAAAGTACAATAAAGCACTGCTTAAAATTTCGTACCATTTGATTTTACATATCACATAAACCATTACTGTGTCCAATATTAAATCAAAGCAAAGGTAAAGGAAATTGTGAAACAGTTTAACCTGCCAGCCTTGCTTCTGTTTCTGTTACTATTGCTTCCATTTTCCCTCCCTAATAGCAATATCCTCGTGGCCGCAACATTTACTTACATAAGAAGGCTTTCACAACATTCTAAAGCTCACTGGGCATTCTACAGTATCCATTTTAAACAACATTCTCCTGGATTATGTTGACAAGTAAATTGGGAGACTTTCTCAGCCATTTGAACATCGAACTAGTGCATGCAGTCTATGGCTGCAGAAGGGTGTCTGCAATGCCAAAGAATAGGAAGAACCAAGATGGGGTAGCATCCTGGTGGGATAAGCTGCTGTTCACCGTGTCTGTGGGACTGTCTTCCTTCTTGTTGGGTTTCCAAAGAAGAGCTGACCAGGGCAGCCAGTTCCCCCGCGTGTTACTTTGTAACACATTTACCGGGTAGCAAGTTTACCAGTCTCTATGTACCCTGCACTGCAGCGTGAGGTGCGGAGAAAAGCGTCGACCATGAGATATTAAACTGGGCCAGTGAGATGGCCCATCTGGGAAAGGCACTTGCAGCCAAAGCCCGATGACGTGAGTTCACTCCCTAGCACATACGTGATAGAGGGAGAGGACCACCAATCCTGTGGATTGTACTCTGACCTCCGCTTGCATGCCCTGCCCTGTGGTACCTATGTGCATGTGCGTAAGCACACAAGAACCGACACAACCTTAAATAATACTCTTTGAGACAGGGTCTCTCTGTGTAGTCCTGGCTGTCACAACTTGCTATAGAGACCAGGATGGCCTTGAACTCCTAGAGGTACACCCGACTCTGCCTTCCTAGAACTAGGATGAGCATGCCCAACTACTGATACTTTTATTTAAAGAAAAATGTTATCACTTGGATTAGGTGAAAGTGTTGTTTAATGCCATATAAAGAAACCTGTGTTGCCTATGTAAACTGCTACAGGTGGGTAAGATTCTCTGTCTCGTTCATTCATATATATATATATATATATATATGAACATATGGATATTCACATATATTCCTCCCCTCCTCTCTCTCTCTCTCTCCTAATCCTTGTGCCTTCTTCTTTCTGTGACTTACTCCCCCACATTTTAGTTAGCTCCTTCACTAGCTGAAATTAATTTACTTAAATTTGTATAGAATCTATTTAGGTGCATCGTCATAGGTAATAGGTTTAAATAACATTTATAGAAACACTTCGCTTTGCTTCATGAGTTTAACTTTGATTCCAGCTGTGGTCATGGGTTGACTCCCACATAGCACCTGCCTTCTAAGTACCATGCCCTGTTAATAACTTCTATGAAGGAAACTGCTTTGAGAGTTTTGTTGCAATACATAGATGCAAAGAGAATATTGGATTCTGAAGACAAAATAGCAACCCTCTCTGTCTCACTGCCTCCCTTACTACTCCATTTGCTTCTATCGCTACCAGCAGATTTCACTGGGTATCCTCCTGTGAACTTCCCAGGTATAAAATGTTATGATTTTCATGAAGAGAATAACTAACACAAATAAATACAATTTATTTATTTCTATGTATTTAATTCATTGTATTCATTGTTCTTTAATCCTTTTTATAATTTTCCCTTAAGTCTTATCTTGATTTTACCAAAACAAATGATGAAAGTTGAGAAGAACATTGTGCTGTCCTTCTGCTGACCTCAGAAAAGGCCTGCTTCCTTACTCTTGATCCTGTGCTCAAGGTTTCTTCTCCTTCATTGAAGATATTTTGTCACTCCTATGGATTTTACCAAAATTACATTTTTTCTTCTTCTAAGCAATCTCTTTATTTATGATGTCATGTTCTACCATCATCAATTGATTAATATATCTCTACTCTTCCTTGCCCAATAATTACTGCTTCATTTTAATTTCCCCCTTGAACAAGCTGGTACTTCCCTGTGTCTCAATTATTAACCCACACTTTAAGGAATATGACAGCTTTTGTAATTACAAACTTGTGGAGAACTTTCATCGTTTTTTTAAGTTTCTTCTAAATCCTTCTGTAGGATTATAACTCCCCATTCCTTACCTAGCATATATCAAATCTAGTATTACTGATTTGATTTCTTTGCTATAAAATAAAATCATTAATATTTGGCTAGAGATAGATTTCAGAGGGCTATCAGGTAAATTAATAGTTAGGGGAGGTTTTGTAATGATGCAAATTGACCGATGGTTTTAAAGAGACAATAAATATTACTAATAGAGTAATATACCCTAGAACTTGTATTTAATATAAATGTCTAATTGTGTTTACTGTAGAAATCAGATTGGATTAGAAGTGTTCATTCTGTGCTATCACAGATGACAGACCATTTGGAAAATGTAAATCACTCAGAAATGAAGTTTAGCCCCATTAGGAATGATTGATTTCAAGGGCATCATTTACTGGTATTGTTTCTATGGCAACAAGCATGCACAAAGGAGTATTTTTGATCCTTGTTCACAATCAAGTAAATTTTTTTTAAAAAATCAAATATCACAGAAAATGTATATAAATACATAATTCATTTATAAGTTTTGCATATATTAAATTGCAATTTACCTTTAATAGTTTTAATATATATTTGTATGTATAACTTATTTGTGTATTATAAATGATATTTAATTCTTTATATAATATACAATATATGAGCTTTAATTACATATATTGTTTCAGACACACATAGGCAGAAAGTTCTGGTAACTTGAAAATGGCTCAAGTTACCTTGAGAAAACTCTTTCCTGTCTAGAAGAATCTGAGCCTAGAAAATACCTTTTGGCCACATGATTCCCCTTGTTACATCACAACACCCATAGCTCAGGGTCTCAGTTGCCACACATTTGACCCCACTCCTGACCTGAGTCCAGATGCCTTCTGTCTTGCTCTTTCTGACCTGACATTCTTACTATTGTCTCTTTTAAACTTGTCTCTTTATAAAAGCCTCAAGTTGCTTCCCTTTGCTTCCCTCTTTTCTATAAAATTCTGCATACTAAGAAATCATAAAAATAATTTTACAAAAATTATTAAAAAGTTCACAGTCTTGTGGGAAGTAAAAGGTAAATACTGGAACAAGTCCACAAGTGTATTTATATTTCAGGAAACGAATCTCAGTCCATGAAGACCATTTTCTTTTTTTTAATGGCAGATGAACTTTAAATAAGATATAAATAAACATATATAAACTATAAGTAAAATAATAGAAGAGCCATATTGGAGCTGAGCTTGGTGGTAGAGAAGTGTAATCTGGGAGACAAAGGTAGGAAGATCACAATGCAAGGCTTGTCTTGGCTATAAAATAAGTTTAAGGCCAGCCCAGGCAATTCAAAAATACAGTCTTTCAAATTTTACGGGAAAAAAAGAAATCTGGCGCTGTCCCTCAGCAGTAGAATGTTTATCAAGCATGTGTAAATCCCTGGCTACAGTGGCCAGTATCACCTATGCACTAAAAATTTTTAAGGTGTATTGAGTAAAGACTTGAGGTCAAGCTTTAAAAGCCACAAATGGACTTTGCTCACCAGTTGGTACATATCATTAAATAGCAAAATAGAAGAAAGATGGCTGCACTTGTTCAAACTGAAGGAAGAAGCTGGTCCAGTGCTACAGTTATCCTGAATCTGGATAATGCAAATCACCTGAGGAGTAAATTAACAAACAAACACTTTATGTGGCATCACCTCCACCCGTCCCAACAGGCAGCCAGTTCACAGTACTGCCCTTTTCGTTTCCATTTTGTGTGATTTTTGGAGACAGAGTCCCACTCTGCAGACCACACTGGCCCAAAACTCACTATTGAGACCAGGCTGGCCCCAAACTCCAGGCATTCTTCCTGCCTCATTCTCCTGAGCACTGGTGTTGCAAATAAGAACCAGCGCACAAAAAAATGGAACCAAGAACCTCAAAGCACTAACTAGGTAAGCTCTACCTTTGAGACATAGCCCAAGGCCTTTGCTGCTGCTGGGATATGTCTGTTTTTCATTCACTTTCCCTTACCTCTGGCATCCACAGTGGTTTTGGTGTGTTTTAGTAAAGATCATGTCAAGATTCTTCAGATCTAATGGTTGTGTTCTTTATGACTATGAGATATTATATGATGGAGCCTATACAATGAAGATGATGTTTTCAGTGTAGTGATGGGCAAAAACCCTAGTGACTTGAGTATGCTAACTAGATTTTCTATCATTCTGCACTCCCAGCCTGAGGTCTAGACTCTGGAACTTAGTTTGCAAGTTCATCTGTTTTGAGTTGCTATTTACTATATAATTTGACTCTCAGTAGACTAAATATTTCCCTTAGTGGAGAAAAAACAAAGATCTGTCCTTAGGTGCCTATTTTCCAATCTTATTTCAGTGAGCAAATAGTGACTTATATCTTGATTATGATTTTAAAAGACTTTATGTTTCATTTTGCTAATTTGTCTCTTTGAAATTAAGTAATCATTTCATTATCATCAGAGAATCAGAGAATGAAACATTTCAGGAGGTTTATTGTGGAATAAAACAATAAACGCTGTTCAGTGTTCTACAAGAATTTCTTTTTTTAGTAAAAACTAAATCAGTATTCTAAGGAGTTTTTGGTAGATATATGGGTGTTTTATTTCAAACTTGATTATTCAGAGTTTCTGTTTTAGCACTGCATAACAGTGACCTCTCAAGATGAAATTGTAGGTAGAAAGTCACAAAATTGCCTGTGTCCTACCAAAGCAAGTGGAAATAGAGCCCATATCTCAACAAAATAATGTTTGACTAAGTTGATTTCACCAATAGGTCAAAGAATCATTTTAAAAGTCTTGCTGTCCCTAGATGGCAATTATGCCTGGGAAATGTTGAGAATATTAAATCCGCTTCTACAAATCTTTATTCAATTTTCTTCCCTAAGGGAAGAAAAAGCAAATTATAAAGTAAGTCATGTGAGCTTCTGCCAAGATACACTTTCTTTTTCTCGGGAGAGTACAGGGCTCTGCACCACACACAGGACTTACAGGGCTCTGCACCACACACAGGACTTAC